>OZ025871.1:10164255-10329255 GCA_964019415.1 Ianthella basta | reverse complement strand
TGTCCAGCAGACAGACACATGACTGCTTATAGCACGTGCATTTACAGTGAGTAATTACAGAAACATAATGTACCAAGGAACCCACAGTCGACAGAGTAGCTAGTGGTCTGTGGTGGCAAAAGCTACGTACGTTTGCTACAGCGCAGTACGCGTGGGCCAGGTTCTGAAGAGCATTTAGAAGGGCAACCGTGCGAGTTAAGCTTTTCAACGCTAGAAACGGTTGAAGAACGTTAGCGTGTACATATCACGGCGTTCACCAGTTTCTACGTTACTCCTGTCATGTGTTCCAGGCGGCGGAGTGAAGTCCTCCGAGGCGGCGCGGCCATTATCGAAGAAGGCGCGGGGCGAAGTCGATGACCTGTTGGGCGCATGCCCTTAGGCAAGCTTACATTTGCTTGCTGCAGCGTGCACTCCAATGGCGGCGGTGCAGGTTCTGACCAGCTGTAACTTGCGCTGGTGGTCTTTTTCTTCAGCCATTGAGCGCATTTACTTTCTGGCACATGTGGTGGTGCGAATGGTGCTGGTACCACTGTAACTTGCACTGGTGGTCTTTTTCTATGACCAACTAGCGCAGATACTCTACTGACACATGTGGTGGTGGCTACTGTAACTTGCACTGGTGGTGCTTTTTTTCTATGACCAACTAGCACAGATACTCTACTGGCACAGGTGGTGGTGGCTGCGATATTGTAACTTGCACTGTGTGGTGGTGGTGGTATATATATATATATATATATATATCCGTAACATGAAGCCATATGAAAACGTCAATTTGAAAACAATATAGGGGCTGCCTGCGGCAGCCCCTAAAAATGGTCAGACCGGGCCATTTTTCCTGGAATATTGGACCAATTTTTTCGCCGGACCAAAATTTCCGTGACAGCTGTATCTGTTTATGTCGTACATCTGTTTGGGCCACAGGGGAAAGTTTGGACGCAATATTTTTGTCTGGGGGTCTGCAGCGCGCGTAGGTGTACGTATATACACCGTTTAGTCCCAAAATTGAATGCCATGTCTATCAGTACGCAGCGGGTGAAAGTGAGATTATTACACGACGCTATAAACAATGGCGAGCAGGAGTCTTGAAGTTGTACGATACGACCCTTCCATCTTTCTGTCTGACATTGGCAGCACGGTGCTCTTCTTCCTACAGTCTCGGGCGCGAATAAAATTAAAAATCGTGGCACACCGAATTGCTCACGTGCGTCGCCATTTTAATTTCGGCACTTGCTGCACGGCGCGAATTTTAAACTTCAGCGCTAAGTAATAGTTAAATTAAATGCTGACCAAGAGGTATCTCTGTGATTTAGAGCACGAGACACGAGGGCGCGAAGCGCCCGAGTGCTGAGTGGTCTAAATCTTCAGAGACACCGATTGGTCAGCATTCAAGTGTTATAGATCTCATGCAAATGATTGGGTGAGGAGCCGGCAGTGAATAAATTTACCTACTCGTCCCTACGTCATCATGCGTCCTCCGGAAGCAGTAAGCTACTTTTGACATGGCAGAGAAAACGTCGTGTGATTATGGTCTCAAGTTGGGTTGTTCAACTCGCAGTGGACGCTTCCTACTGGTCGGCAGTGGATGCGGCACGTCAACTAAGCGCGAGTCACTGTGACTGTCAGCCCCGTAAGCCACAGCGTTTCCCAGAGCGGTGTCTTTATACCAAAGTTTGTTCCCTGCTCGTAGCTAACCAGTTCCTCTCTCGGCTCTGGTTCGTAGCCGGATTGTGGCTTTTCCCTGTTTCTCGACGAAACAAGTGAGCCGGGCGACCTGTGCATCGTATGTTGTGGCGCTAGCCACTGTTGCTTATCACTAATAGGATTTCATAAGTTCTTAGAGTTTAGTTGATAGATTCTAGGATTACTGTCAGTAACTATATGTGGATACACAGCATCCTTGTTGCATGCACTCTGGATGAATAAGATCACTGATCTGATCATGGGAACTGCTCAGCATTGTAAGACTAAGCGATGAGCTCGTTAGCAGAAACTGGTGCTGCCGCCAAAGTCCTATGGTGATGGTCACATTGCCATATCATGCAATTGCACACTGATTTCCTTAGTGCCATTTCATCCCAACACATGCACTGAGAGCTTGTTCTGCAACACAGAAGGAAGCAAGGAATTAATGCAGCATTCAATTTGATTTTAAGTAACTGTTACTATTGTATTTGTCTATCTTCCATTATATACAGTTTAATATTTCAACATCACAGCATACCTTCCTATTGCTTGATGCATTCTTCAAGGGAATCCATTCGTAACTCTGAATACTGTGGCACCGTTTACGGCTGGTGCTAGCCTCGCAGCGACAGCAGCTGGAACCGCTTTGGCAGTTGGGGAAGGAGTAACATCGTTCACTGCTTCCATGGTGCAGCATGGTTGGGACAAGTCTCAGACCAAAGAAGGAGAAGACGTGACGAAGAACGTGTGCAAACAGGCACAAATATTGGCACATTGTCTGAAAATGTATTGCGACACACTGACTGAATTTAAAGACTATTCTGTTACACCTAAAGGCAAGCAGCCGATTGATGAGCTGAAGGCCATTGATTGTGTCTACTCCAATGTCACTGCTATCACACTAAAGTCGGGGAGCAAAGCAGTATCACTTAATTGGGCTGGGAGGAAGGTGACCCAAGCAGTGAGACTTGAGAGAGTTAATTGTATCACTCCTTTGCCCTGAAGTTAAAGGCATGGCAATAAAAACTGCTGCTGGAGGAATTCCACGCATCTCTGTGAGAGGGATTACTCTGTTCACTGGAGTGACTGCAGGATCACTCGCTGCCAAAGCCTTGACTGGCATAGGAGGAGTGGTGGGCATCGGCTTTGGGATTTGGGATGTTAATTGTTTCTGCCTCTGAGCAACTGAAGAATGGCAGCGAGATTGCAAGTCAATTCCGACAGCCTGCAAAAGACCTGAATTCAACCAAGAAGACAATCTGCGACCAGTACCAAGCCTTGGTGAATACTGACTGAAGTAATGCAAATTGTGTGGAACCTTGCCACACAGTGTGACATTATATACCCTTGAAGTAGCAATACTTAATTTGTATACTTGTAGCATGGTCATATTACTAGGGTGCACAACATGTAGCTTACTAGTGATTTAGGGCCTTATGCCCCCACCTTCTATAGTTCTTTTGTAATAGATAGAGCTGCTACATATGCTATGTTAGAACTGTTGCACTATGTACTTGTGCTGTTTGGATTGAGTAATAATGTTGGCTGCTGCCGGCCATCGAAAGTAGTGCAAAAGTGGACAGAACATTACAAAGGTACACCATTCTCAGATATGCTTACTTGTATCCATAGCTAGATAGAATAAACAAGTTCAGTGTAACTTCTGAGTGATTATTATTATTATTGTTTCTAATGTATGCTTAGGGATATATGTAAATTATGCCAAGAGTATAATCACTAACTGATGGTGATAAACAATAGTTATACTGTAATAATTGTGGTGCTGTATATGGCTGAGCATTACAGCCTCACACTTCAGATTGTAAGTCATGCACTGTGCATTAACACAGTGAGTAATGTAATGGGCATAGGTCTAAATACTGCCACAGATCTTCACAGTCAAGGCATAAATGATCAAGTTATAATTACCTTTCATAGTTTACTTGCCATCGTTGCTTTGTACCACAATCATGCACCTGTGTCACAGTCACTATATATATAATGTATGCTATTAATTTCAATAATTACTGCATGCAGTGCTAAAGTGTTGAATCCTCAACGCAGAGTAACTAATTATTGTTTCATGCTCAGCCTGATGTACAAGCAATCTGTACGAACATACCATTATCATAATTATAATGCATGGAATACACTCAGTCTGTCCATGTGCATAATTGTAGAAATGCTCTATTATTCTGACATCTTTAGCACTACACTGAAGACTAAGGTCCTGTTATGCATGGCTAGTGCTGTAAGTTAATGCACTGGCTGGTAGGCTGGGTTCCCAGTCATTCCAATGTCCTGATGGACATGGTCGACACATTCATAGTGAGGCCCATCTCTGTCACTCAGGTCCATCTCAACACATGGTCCCCCAACACACTGCCCTGCATTAGTATCTACAAAATAAATATATAATAATTATAGAGAGATGGTGTGAAATGAAAAGGGAAGTGGTGCCAAGTCACCTATTGAAATTAACTTCACATACAAATTTGACCAACTAGCAAAATAATTTAACTGACATGCTTTAGCATGGATGTCAACTCAAATTCACACTGACTTTTGGATGCCATGATCCTTTGACGTAGGACTACAACAACAACAATGGTCAGAGTACCAAGTGCAAGCAGGAACAGCAACAGAATACCAGCAAGTGCCGCCAAACCGCCTAAAGTATGCATATGATTGTCTTTCATGTCACTGACTGTAGCACCACAACACTGTGATAAGAAGAAATAATTTATGATAATAGCAAAACAAAAATTAATATTTAACTAGTCATTAATTTAAAGATACCATTAATTAGTATTGGCAGTGGTATTAGCTACTCCTATACAGGGCAACCTTTGGGCCAGTTCGAATGAATTTCTACAGAGAGGTGGCTGCTCTACAGAAGTATGTGGCATACTGGTAGTGATTATAACACTTAGACACTGCCAACTACTGATTGTTACTAGAGATAGTGCTTTACTATTATGGTTGTGTTAAATGCTAGCTATTCTGTATGTAGTTACTATTCCTGTAACAATGGTCTTTGTCTTGTAACTGTCTTATGCACGTGTTCTTGATAATGATATCAGTCTTGGCACGCTGTCAGTGAACGTGAATCGTCAACCGGTCATCGACATATCGTACAAAGTAGACTGCAGTGTTCTTAAGTTAGTGCTATTTGGGTCCAGGGAGGCTGTTTTAGAGAGGTGGCTGCCTAACACAGTGACAATCTTAGAAAGGTTCCACTGTACCTTGCTACATATTAATTTGGACTGACCTACTAGCTACATGTGGCAAGTTGAGGCTGTACTGCTTACTGCAGCATGTGCATGTACAGGATGTTAGTGGCACATGTACAGGCTCAAGGTCAATTGTCACTCATAATATATGATAATGATTGGGACTATCTCAAACAAGGTCTCATGACTAATGACATGCATCATAATTGCACAGTAATGATCATTATTAACTATTTACTGACACCAACACATGATGAAATGTATGTATTATGGAGTACATCATTACTTGTGGAGCAAACCACATTTAAATGCCATTATGTGCTCAAGACAGATAGACACACACAGATACCATTAACACTATGGTGTATCATATATAGAACCATGCCAATGTAACTATAATTTATACTTAGTCTACCTAATAAACAGAATAAGTGAACATGCACTTACGAGCACACTCTGGAAGGTCTCCCTGCCATATTCCATCATCTCCACATGTCAGCACTCCTCCTCTCACCGGACCAAATCCCTCACTACAGCCAAACTTCAACACTGTGCCCTTCAATATCCTCTCAGGCAGGTAAGTGTCCAGAACAAGAGTGACATGGTCTGCAATTCTACTCAGACTGGGCACTTCACAGGTGTCTGGGGACCGGAGTTTGACCATAATATAATTTGATATAGTTATGCATGCATGCTTGCTGTAATGCTAACAAATCAGCTGCACCATAGCTAGCTGTATAAATTGAATGGCCGACATTAAACTGTCATTAGAACATTCATTTAGGTGCACATGTATAAGGACATACTGATTATTTGTGTCAGAATTGTAGAACCGTATTGCAAATAATAGAAGTAACTATGCTAGCCATTAACTATATATATTTCACTGCAGCATGTTTCTGCCTCCAAAATAGCAGCAATAAACTAATTATATAACCTGGCACTTTCACTCCTGATAATTATTATGATTCATTCTGTACTGTGAGTGTCTAATTAAGAGTGCATTCAGTGTCCACTTACGAGCACACTCTGGAAGGTCTCCCTGCCATATTCCATCATCTCCACATGTCAGCACTCCTCCTCTGACCAGAGCAAATCCCTCACTACAGCCAAACGTCAACTCTGTGCCATTCAGTATCCTCTCAGGCAGGTCAGTATCAAGAACAAGAGTGACATTATCTAAAAGTCTACTCAGACTGGGCACTTTACAGGTGTCTGGGAAAGAGAAAGAATACACAGATCAATGATAGGCTTACAAGCTGCTTACACGTATAACTATAGCAGTTCTTCAATGGTTCAGAACATTTTGGCCATGTAGGCCTAGCTTCATCAGCTGATGATTGAACTGTGCAGGTTGCAGTGAGTCACTATGCCATCCTTGATCTCTCCGAGAAAGATACAATTAATGGAGCTCAATATATTATTATAAAATTATAAGTATATTCCATATTGCTAGGATCAATTGCATGCCCACTTTGTATGTACAGTAATTTTACATATACATACACACATTGCATGTACATAATAAGACTAGTTGGCTAAACGTCCATAGACAATCATGTTGAGTAATGTGCAGTTGTGTACATACAAGACAGTTAGTAGTGATAATAGCACCCTAACTTTACTCGCATCCTAGAATTATATACTGCAATATTATGTCACTGCTCACGATCTATAATTTTGCCTACAAAGAGCAACACAGCAATGCATGAGCCTCTCTCGTTCTACAACATGTTATTGCTTGGGTGCAACATCTCCCACAATTAAACAATGTCATACGTATAATATTATGATGGCTCACCTTTCAGTTCACTGCCATCCAGCTGCATGTGAACACCAAGCCGTCTGATACAGTTATCTCCAGTTGCAATAATACCATGAAAACCAACAATCTGGTTGTCTGTTATGTTGTGGTATGAAGTGGGATTGCTTCCAAACACCATGTCCACCGGAGGTCTGCCATCTGAGAAGACTAGCTGAATGACGAGCCCACTCAGACACCTACCTGCTGTAAAGAGCATAGGTCCAGGTGTGTTAATATTTATTGTTTGCATTCACAAAATCTGCTCACATAAAATGCTGTAACTGTTAGCCTTTTGTAAATGCACAATAAATTGAACATGCAGTTTTAGGTCCAGATTTGAAGCTTCAAACATATGCAACAGTGAACAAAAATAAAGATTGGTGTTATACCTATAATCATACTAGCCACAGTGCTATCTTTCAGTGGGCATTAAAGGCATACAGTGCATTGATCCAATAACAGTGCTTGCCTCCAGCCACTGGCTCAATCTATTGGTGTATAGGAACAAAGGCTGCAATGGTGTCTGAGTCTGCATGCAATACAGACATTGTGCTTCCCCGTTCTTTCAGGCTGCTCCACTACTAGTTTGCAAATAATGCGTGCATGTGTGACCTGTGCTATGAAACAAAGTCTTAAGAAGTGTCTATTTGTATACGAGAATGCTTCTGGAAAGGCCTTGTATCTTCCTGAGTCAATCATGCTCAAGACTCAATTGACTGCATGGCTCATACATTTGTATTAAATTTTGGCATCTTTGTATTCCAATGAATGCCTACCCATGGGCTGGATAATTCAAAAGAAACTCATTTGACTATACTAATAGTATTGTACAAGAAACAGCTACAAGTGACATATATACAGTTTATAGACAGCTATCATACAAAGTAAGATTACATGTTATATCAAATGGTGATGTAACATGTAAATGCCACTTCTGCACTATTTAGCCTATAGATGCATCAATTCAGCTATACCATAGGGCTACTAATCTGAAGAGGTACAAATGAATGTTTAATGAATTTATCAATAGTGAAATAATCACTATTGTAATAAACATTTTTCTCATTGCATGCCTTTGCATAGGCAAAATCTTATTAAACTAGTATCCGCCAAATTTGACTTCTCAAAAAGTTAACTTCACATGCAATTAAAATTGCAGCCTTTTGTGATGCAACAGAATTGCAATTTTTTTATAAAATAAAATTTAAATCTTATTCAACAGCTGTCCAGAATTCATTAATAGCAGTTTGCTCTACTTTATTCCTTGCTTCTGTAGAAGAATCATGCAGTTGTACCACGCCATACAAAATGACCCAAACAAAGTTTGGACACAACCATAATATACAGTAATGTATTATATCTAGTAACAATCAGGGTTTGACAGCTAAGTGTAAATATGGATATACCAGTATGCCCCAGTGTTTATATTCAGTGATGCACAAGGCTTCAAAAACCTAGTAATCTAAAATGACAATTAAATGACTTTCATTCCACATTGCCCATGTACATACTCACCTGCCTCAATGGGAATACGAATGGCGCTGATGCTCACTGACCCATCAAATACAGCAATGTTTGACTGATGTCTATAAGGATTGCCCGTCCCAACCTTCCATGTCACAATCTCATGGAGGTCATCTTGAAATGTGGCTGCAATCCCCACAATACTTGTATTAGTTGAAAAGATGGTGAAGTTGAGCAGTTGTATTGCATAGTATTCTGTGCTTGACTTGATACTACTGAAGTATGTGTCACTGTTGACCCCATAGTTCCATCCATACATCTGTCGTGCCACTATGCGCGAGGGGCGTTCTGGCCACACAGAGGTGTCAAGGTAGGCACCAAGCATATCAAAAGCATCTCCAACACTTCCCCAAAAGGCTACCAATGGACCGAGCACTTCAATGTACTTGTCCATACTTGCATTTTTGCCCACAAATATATCATCTTTCTCTCCACATGCACTACGTCTGTTAATAACAAAGCCAACTCCATTAAGTATAATTATTCGTATGGGTATATGGTCATGTATCCGTACATCTTTTCAATGAAGTCTCCGTGCTCAAGAACAATTGCAGTTTTGGCAGAAAGATTCCCAAACCGTCTCACAACTAGCTTTCTATCCACCATAGTGCAGTTTCCGTTTTGACAAACACTATAGAACGTTTGCAACCCAACTATTCCGCCCGGCGGGCTGCTGCAAAAACTAATGTTTGGGCACCTTTGCCAAAGGCTGAGCTGTTGTGGACGGAAATCACTCACATTGCCCAGGGCAGACAGATCATCAAAACTGATGCCACCTGCTCCACCAATGGCAACTGTCCTGTACAGAGTGCCTTCCGCGATCGTGCACCAGATGAGAACTTGGAAAGGACCAAGCACATAGTGAAGCAATTTCATGCTGGGCCACTGACAGATGTTGTAACTTGCTCTGCAGTGTAGCTAGCTACTAAAAGATCAATATTTCAGGCACTACAAATTTCAGACGTTCGATCCCCTCAACTGCTGAAACTGGAGCTTCAAATCAATTGTACAGCCATACAAGTGTTTGGCTGTACAATTGCCAAACTTGCCTCCTAGCTATAATATTCCTAGCTCCCAATATACTCTACCAAGGGGAGGCGCCTTTGAGACAGTCTATAGCTGGCCGGACTAGGATGAAAGGAAGTTAGACCTATGCGTGCAGGTTTCCATGAAACATGGTCAGAAGAGAAGAGTAAGCTGAGTAGCTACCAAAGCATGTTGTGGTTACTTTATTGAAGCCAGTTGGCAAGACGACAAACACATTAATCACTGCTGTAATGCTAGCCACTACCTAAAGCTAGTCTGGCTTCATAGCTGTGTAGCTAAAGTACTGAAAGGCTTCAGTCACAGTTTCTGTTGCATTTTGCCATGCTATTTTAGCTGTTGATAAATGTTCACATTCACAACCCCATCAATCTAGAGCAGAGAAGCAAGGGGTGCTTGAGGTAGCTACCCATGAGTCAGTGCTGTACCAGTACAGACCCTATGCTACATTACTGCTCTAAAACTATACCCTGCTGTGTTATCCGCTATGTAGCTATGAGCCTCTACCATGCTACTAGCTATAGCTAGCTTATAAGTAATCACAAAAATACGAGAATTTACAAAAGTACATTGGCAATTCTATAATAAAATATATGCACGTTTACTCTGCAGTCTAAACTAAAGCTAAACTTGTGAAATATAAATCTGTGACACTATACAATGGCTACTTTGGTGAAATATGTCTTGTAGTGTGGTGCTGTTTCTCTGCTGCAGTATATACTGGCAGTTCCACGACACTCTAATTGTTGCACATACACTACCCTTGATAGGCCTGTTTGAAGTGTATGCAATATATTATGAGAAATAAAGGAAGTTAGGGATACTTAATCATATAGTTTAGTACTAGGTACAGCAAGAAACATGGCTGAATGTGCACAAGGTTATAAGGCATTTTGTATGCATCTACTCAGACCAAAGACTTTGTGCAGTAATGTATGCACGTCCTGCCACACATTATTTATTGTACGATACATCATTACTAAAAATCATTAGCACGCAACTACACACAGTAGGAAAACAAGTAATGGAATACATAATTCTGGCAAGAATATACTGAAATGCTTGGTTTGAGAGAAAACTATGAGTCACAATAAAAGTTACAAGTCATATAGCAAAATCACGCACATGTCCATGAAGTTCCCTCTACATTCCTAATTTCCTAACTGCATGGAATCAAATGTCTAGCTAGCTAAATCCAAGTAACTATACAAGGGATGTTGCTGGCATCACACAATCTTCTCTATCTGGAGCCCCTGACGGCCATTATTGCAGATCTGATCAATGCAAATGAAGTCCTGCATTGGATCCAACCCAAAAGACAATACTGGTCTATATCTTATACACACTTTGCAATACATTATACCATATACTGTATATTACTGCCCACACACTATCACTTGTGTGAAATGAATGATAACAAGCCAGCAAGCGCTTCTTCCTCCCAAATGTCATAAATAATCAGTAATTAGTATGCAAAGCTGGTAGTCTTACTGTAAGTTGCCTATTACTACAATATAATTATACCATCCTTCCACATTGACAAGTCTAGCTGCTGTCTGTTCTTCCATATAAGGAATTAACTCCAAGCTGATGTGCAGCAAATGCCATTGTCTTCCCTCTTGCTGCATGTACAGTCTAACTTGTCACCCAGTGAACACCTGGGTAGCTTGCAGGAAGCTTCCTCTGGACATTTTTGCTGAGAAAGTGCATGCTATCAAATTAGGATTTTACCTTTGTGACCATAGTCAAAGGTGACCAACTACAACAATGGTAAATAAGCATGAGAGTATAGCTAGGTCAGTGATGCTCAAGAACTGTACATTGCAGAAGTGTGCTGTGCATGTGCCCTCTGTGTGGCTCGCATGCGCATGCACGTGTGTGTGTATATGTGTGCTGTGTGTGCATACATGTGTTGTATGTTTATGTAATGTGTCGTGCGTGTACTGTGTGTGTGTTGTGTGTGTGTGTGTGTGTGTGTGTGTGTGTGTGTGTGTGTGTGTGTGTGTGTGTGTGTGTGCGTGTGTGTGTATATGTGTGTGATTGCATAATATCTTAACATGTTCTGTATACTTCTCTTGCAGTTGTTTCAAGTACAAGTATGAAGTGAGGGCTTCTCAGCTGGCTCAGGCCCTGAAGAAGACCAGAGCATCTGGTCAAAACGTCGGCAAGGTTTTCAACCCTGTTGTGAAGCTGGTATTAGAGAACCAACCCTTTCTGAAGTACAAGTATATCTTATATACTTATGGTAACATGGGTTCCTGTGAATGGTAACTGGGTCTGCTGAATGACAATAACTTTGGTTATGCATAGTGAAATCATAATTATAAAATTGTATGCACAATGCATACACCTTTACCATATTAGGCTTTGGCACTAAATGGACTGCATTGCGAACATTAGCACCAGCCCACACATTCACTTTGGGGAGAGACTAAACAGCATAATGCATGGCATGCAAACAACAATAACGAGCGTCAGTTGGATGGCTGTTCTTGCACGGCAATGTATGTGAACCACATGCAAGTCATGCATGACCTAATTTCTTCATGTATTTTACTCTATATAATCCATACCCTCACTGTGAGACTTGCACCTCAAGTCATGCATACGCAGCTTCAGAACATTATCGTACTACATTGGATTATTCATCATGCGTAAGTCTTCAGGTGTGAAAAGTGGTGTATATTAGTTATTCACTTGCACTGTATACACACAGAAAAACTTTTAACATGAAAAAATTGATTAGGTACGTACATTATGATATAACACTGTAGCTACAAGAAACAGCTGCAAAAGTCCGTTTGGGTCTTGAGATGACACAGGGCATAATATGCTATACGAAAACATGTATGTGCGCTCCCAATATATTTATCTGTGACCAGTGCCAAGCCTTGGTGAATACTGACTGAAGTAATGCAAACTGTGTGGAACCTAGCCACACAGTGTGACATTATACTCTTGAAGTAGCAATAATTAATTTGCATATACTTGTAGTATGGTTAGGCATAATTACTAGGGTGCACAACATGTAGCTTACCAGTGATTTAAGACCTTATGCCCCCACCTTTGTTCTTTTGTAATAGAGCTGCTATAATTATATTTTATGCCAGAACTGTTGCTTTCTGTACTAGTGATGTTTGGATTGAGTAATAATGTTGGCAGCGGACGGAACATTACAAGATACACCATTCTCGGACATGCTTGCATGTAAACATAGATTATATCCACAGCTAGATCTAGAATAAAAAAGTTAAAGTTCAGTGTCACTTCTTAGTGTAGATTACTATTATTGCTTCTATAATGCATGCTTAGGGATATATGTAATTATGCCAAGAGTAGTCTAACTGAAGGTGATATGTTTAAAATAGCTCTAGCAATATAATTTTGGTGCTGTATATGGTTGAGCAATACTTCCTCACACTTCAGATTGTAAGTCATGCACTGTGCATAAACTAAATTTATACAGTGAGTAATGTAATGGGCATGGGGTCTAAATAATGCCACAGATCTTCACAGTCAAGGCATAAATGATCAAGTCATAATTACATTTCATAGTTTACTTGCCATCATTGTTTTGTACCACATTCATGCACCTGTGTTGCAGTCACTATATAAATAATGTAAGATATTACTTTCAATAATTACTAGAGTGTTGTAGTGTTGAATCCTCAACACATAGTAACTAATTATTGTTTCATGTTGATGTACAAGCAATATGTACGAACATACCATTATTATACGTAATTATAATGCATGGCAATACACTCAGTCTGTTCATGTGCATATAATATAGAAATGCTCTATTATTTTGACATCTTTAAGCACTACACTGAAGACTAAGGTCCTGTTATGCATGGCTAGCGCTGTAAGTTAATGCACTGGCTGGTAGGCTGGGTTCCCAGTCATTCCAATGTCCTGATGGACACATTCATAGTGAGGCCCATCTCTGTCACTCAGGTCCATCTCAACATATGGTCCCCCAACACACTGTCCTGTATTAGTATCTACAATAGAGAGATGGTGAAATGAATAGGGAAGTGGTGCCAAGTCACCTATTGAAATTAACTTCACTTACTAATTTGACCAACTAGCAAAATAATTTAACCGGCATGCTTTGGCACGGATGTCAACTCAAATTCACACTAACTTTTGGATGCCGTAATCCTTTGGCGTAGGACTACAGCAACAACAATCGTCAGAGTACCAAGTGCAAGCAGGAACAGCAACAGAATGCCAGCAAGTGCCGCCAAACCACCTAAAGTATGCATATGATTGTCGTTCATGTTACTGACTGCACCACCTGTGGACGACACTGTGGTATATAAGAAGAAAAAATTTATGATAATAGCAAAAAATATTATTGAACTAGTCATTAAAGATACCATTAATTATAGTATTGGCAATGGTATTAGCTACTCTTATACAGGGCCTAGGCCAATGTAACTATAATTTATACTACCCAATAAACAGAATAAGTGAACATGCACTTACGTGCACACTCTGGAAGGTTTCCCTGCCATATTCCATCATCTCCACATGTCAGCACTCCTCCTCTTACCAGAGCTAATCCCTCACTACAGCCAAACTTCAACACTGTGCCATTCACTATCCTCTCAGGCAGTTCAGTGTCCAGAACAAGAGTGACATTGTCTGCAAGTCTACTCAGACTGGGCACTTTACAGGTGTCTGGAAAAGAGAAGGCACACAATGTTTGTGCATGCACATTCCACACTGCATAAAGGTGGCACTCTGACATGTGTACAAAAGACTCCATTTACTTATCCCCAAGGACCCTCCCCATGCCTTCTATAACTCAACATGTTCCCACCCTATGACCCTCTACGTACCCTCCCAGCCAGCAGTTACCAATGCTATCTACCAAATAAGGAATATCTATATACCTTCAACATGTGTGGACTTCGATCAGCCATTACATAGAATAATCATTGGTGTAAAGTGGAAACGGTTGTTCACACTATACTTCATTGGACTCTGTACAGAAGACCAAGATAACCAACTTATTGGCAAATAAACTATGTACTAGGAAGGTATGACCCTTTATGAAGATTCCAATAAAGATACCGTTAATTAGTATTGGCAATGGTATTAGCTACTCTTATACAGGGCCTAGGCCAATGTAACTATAATTTATACTACCCAATAAACAGAACAAGTGAACATGCACTTACGTGCACACTCTGGAAGGTCTCCCTGCCATATTCCATCATCTCCACATGTCAGCACTCCTCTTTTAACCAGAGTGAATCCCTCACTACAGCCAAGCTTCAACTCTGTGCCCTTCACTATCCTCTCAGGTAGGTCAGTGTCCAGAACAAGAGTGACATTGTCTGCAAGTTTACTCACACTTGAGACTTTACAGGTGTCTGGGAAAAAGAGTTTGTCTCCACCTACAATGTACAATATGCATAATTATATTAGTATAAAATTATATACTAATATATGCTTACTGTACATTAATAATAATTAAATACCCATATGCCGTCTGCTATATAAGAAGTCAGCTGAAACTTGAATGAGAACATGCCTATAGGTGTATTATGATATCATGGTTAATTGAGTTTTTGTTTCAGGATTAGACATTCATCAATTGAATTTGTTAATACTATAGATACATATTCATGAAGGAATAATCTTAGTTGGCTGTTGGGAGCATGAGTCAATTCAGTTGCTTCCAATTAGCTCCAATAGTTCAATGAATTGATAGATCATAAGTATAATACTGATGTTTCAGCTGCATGCTTCAGAGAATATAATATTTATAGCCGAACAGCTCTCTATAATAGAGGCAAACACTGAGAGGTATATAAAAACTCTTCTCAGTTTGACTCTGAAGAAGGCTGCAGCATGCAGCGAAACATTGGTATGATTCATTGATTCATTGAACAATTGAAGTTGGAAGCCACTGTATTATTGATTGAAACAAGCTAAGTGACTATATATATATGCCAACCTTTACTTCATGCATTCCCTTTCCTGCACCTAAGTACCAGCACTGAACAAAGTGACTCTTTCACTTCTGATAACTAATAAGCTTCAGTTGGTGCTGTATAATTAAGTGGATTCAGCGTACAACACTTACGTGCACACTCTGGAAGGTCTCCCTGCCATATTCCATCATCTCCACATGTCAGCACTCCTCCTCTCACCAGAGCAAAGCCTTCTCTACAGCCAAACTTCAACTCTGTGCCATTCAGTATCCTCTCAGGCAGGTCAGTGTCCAAAGCAAGAATGACATTATCTGCAAGTCTACTCAGACTGGGCACTTTACAGGTGTCTGGAGAAGAGAAAGAATATGCGAGTGATGGGCTTACGAGCAGATTACACATTATATAGCATTTCTTCAATAGATCACAACGTTTTGGCCATGTATGCCTTCAAACATCAGCTGATGATTGAACTGTGTAGTTTGCAATGAGTCACTATGCCATGCCATCCTTGATCGCTCCAAGAAAGAAAACAATTAATGGAGCTCGATAATAATTATTATATATAATCTTATTGTTCCACATTGCTAGAATCAATTAATTGCATGCCCACTTTGTATGTATGTATGTGCATAATGAGACTAGCTGTATAAGAAAAGTGACAAATAAAATTTAACTGGCTGAACGTGCATCCAATCATGTTGACTAATTGTGTTGACAGTTGTGTACATTATACAAGTAGTAATATTTGCACTCGAACTTTACTCACATCCTAGAATCATAATCTGCAATGTCATTTCTCAAGATCTATATTTGCCTACATAGAGCAACATAGCAATGATCAAGCCTGTCTTGTTCTACAACGTGTTAATGCTTGGGTGCAACAATCTGCCATGTATAGCTAAACAATGTCATAAATGATGGCTCACCTTTCAGTTCACTGCCATCCAGCTGCATGTAAACACCAAGCCGTCTGATACAGTTATCTCCAGTTGCAATAATACCATGAAATCCAACAATCCGGTTGTCTGTTATGTTGTGGTATGAAGTGGGATTGCTTCCAAACACCATGTCCACTGGAGGTCTGCCATCTGAGAAGACTAGCTGAATGACCAGCCCACTCAGACACCTACCTGTTGTAAAGAGCATTGGTCCAGGTGTGTTAATAATTATTGTTATTGCATTCACAAAATCTGCTCACATAAAATGTTGTAACTGTTAGCCTTTTGTAAATGCATGAACAATTGAACATGCAGTTTTAGGTCCAAATTTGAAGCTTCAAACATATGCAACAGTGAACAATAATAAAGATTGGTGTTATACATATAATCATACTAGCCACAGTGCTATCTTTCAGTGGGCATTAAAGGCATACAGTGCATTGATCCAATAACAGTGCTTGCCTCCAACCACTGGCTCAATCTATTGGTGTATAGGAACAAAGGCTGCATGGTGTCTTGAGTCTGCATGCAATACAGACATTGTGCTTCCCTGTTCTTTCAGGATGCTCCACTACTAGTTTGCAAATAATGCATGCATGTGTGACTTTTGCTAAGAAAACAAAGTCTTAAGAAGAGTCTATTTGTATACGAGAATGCTTCTGGAAAGGCCTTGTATCTTCCTGAGTTAATCATGCTCAAGACTCAATTGACTGCATGGCTCATACATTTGTATTAAATTGTGGCAACCTTGTATTCCAATGAATGCCTACCCATGGGCTGGATAATTCAAAAGAAACTCATTTGACTATACTAATAGTATTGTACAAGAAACAGCTACAAGTGACATCCAGTTTATAGACAACTATCATACAAAGTAAGATTTACATGTTATATCAAATTGTGATGTAACATGTAAATGCCACTTCTGCACTATTTAACCTATAGATGCATCAATTCAGCTATACCCTAAGGCTACTAATCTGAACAGGTACAAGCGAATGTTTAATGAATTTAGCAACTAGTGAAATAATCAATATATAAACATTTTTCTCATTGCATGCCTTTGCACAGGCAAAAATCTTATTAAACTAGTATCCACCAAATTTGACTTCTCAACAAGTTAACTTCACATGCAATTAAAATTGCAGCCTCTTAATGATGCAACAGTATAGCAATTATTTATAAAATAAAATTTAAATCTTATTCAGCAGCTGTCCAGATTTCATTAATAGCAGTTCGCTCTACTTGATTCCTTGCTTCTGTAGAAGAATCGTGCAGTTGTACCATGCCATACATGACCCAAACAAAGGTTGGACACAACCATAATAATTATATAGTAATGTATTAGATCTAGTAACAAGTACTAGTTATAACTGACTTGTTACGATTCAAACAGCAGCGATTAGCGTTCGAATTCGTTCGCTGTCAAATGAATTTACCGAACGAACCTGACTGAAGTTACTATAGAAACTAGAGAACACGCTCTTCTCGGAGCACAAGGCGAAAGGCGAGAAGTGTCACAAGAAAAAGACTGTCCGCGGCCTTTCGTGCTGAATAAAGCGTCGGCGCCGCTTGAGTCAGCACTAGGGCAGATGATTAGAAGTCCTACAAGCAGCGTATGAAGGAAGAACTTTCTTTTTAGAGAGTGTACTAGGATTTAAACGACTGAAGAACTTGGGGGTGGCGAGACCTACCTTCAAGTTGATCCATCAAGTGAACTCGGGAAAGGGAATCTGAGTTTCTCTGTCACTAAAGACATTACATGAGCAATTATACATGTCACTGCCATAAAAGCACACATGCAGTGCTGTGCTAGGCATAAATTTATGTTGATGACCATGCTTCCAAGTGCCAAGCACTCATCATTCCAGAGCCAATGTTCATGAGAAAGTTTACAAGGTGATGAATATCAAAGGCATTTTGCTAAAGCAGTAGACAAAACGTTTGTTTATGGCTAGTAAGTGATTGGGTTAGCAAATAAGAGCCCCGTTCAACGCAGTGTGTTATGAGGTGTGAAAGTGTAAACAGTGGCGTTATGCGAAATTAGCACACTGCAGCTTGCTTTGATATATGGCTTCCTCATGTAACAATCAGGGTTTGACAGCTAAGTGTAAATATGGCTACCAGTATGCCCCAGTGTTTATATTCAGTGATGCACAAGATTTCAAAGACCATGTAATCTAAAATGACAATTAGATGACTTTCATTCCACATTGCCCATGTACATACTCACCTGCCTCAATGGGAATATGAATGGCGCTGATACTCACTGACCCATCAAATACAGTAATGTTTGACTGATGTCTATAAGGATTGCCCGTCCCAACCTTCCATGTCACAATCTCATGGAGGTCATCTTGAAATGTGGCTGCAATTCCCACAATACTTGTATTAGTTGAAAAGATGGTGAAGTTGAGCAGTTGTATTGCATAGTATTCTGTACTTGACTTGATACTACTGAAGTATGTGTCACTGTTGACCCCATAGTTCCATCCATACATCTGTCGTGCCACTATGCGCGAGGGGCGTTCTGGCCACACAGAGGGGTCAAGGTAGGCACCAAGCTGATCAAAAGCATCTCCAACACTTCCCCAAAAGGCTACCAATGGACCGAGCACTTCAATGTACTTGTCCATACTTGCATTTTTGCCCACAAATATCTCATCTTTCTCTCCACATGCACCACGTCTCTTAATAACAAAGCCAACTCCAGTAAGTATAGTTATTCTGTATGGGTATATGGACATGTACCCGTACATCTTTTCAATGAAGTCTCCATGCTCAAGAACAATTGCAGTTGTGGCTTTAAGATTCCTAAACCGTCTCACAACTAGCTTTCTATCCAACATGGTGCAGTTTTCATTTTGACAAACACTATACAAACTTTGCAACCCGACCGTTCCGCCAGGCGGGCCGCTGCAATATCTGAAGTTCGCGCACCTTTTCCAAAGGCCGAGCTGTTGTGGACGGAAATCGCTAACATTGCCCAAGGCAGACAGATCATCAAAACTGCTGCCACCTGCTCCACCGATGGCTACTGTCCGGTACAGAGTGCCTTCCGCGATCGTGCACCAGACGAGAACTTGGAAAGGAACAAACACACGGTGAAGCAAGTTCATGCTGGGCCACTGACAGATGATGTAACGTGCTCTGCCGTGTAGCTAGCTACTATAGGAAGATATAAATCTATTGCAAATTGGCGCTACCAATGTCGGGCTTCCGACCTCTCAACTGCTAAATTAATATAGAGCTTCATAGCAATTGTACGGCCACATACGTATGCAGCTGTTACTTACCTCCCATACGATATCCCATAGCTTCCTATACCCCGCCAGGTGAACGCTTTTGAGGCCGTCTATAGCTAGCCGGAATATATAGGGCGAGAGGAAGCTATAGCCCTATTATACGTGGGTTGCAATTGCTAAGAGGTAACAAAGTCAGCAGAGAGGCGTAAGCTGAGTAGCTGCCAGAACATCGGTCAAAGCATGTTACGACTTTATGGAAGCCAGTCGGCAAGACCACGAACACTTGTATCACTGCTGTGTTGCCAGCCACAATTAAACTTGAAGCTGTTCTGGTTTCATGCATGGCTGCCTGCATGTGCTGCCAAAGTACTAATGGATTCAGTCACAGTGCAGAGCACTCTCTGTTGTACCTTGCCCTTAATTAGCTGTTGATATAATGGTCACATTCACAATCCCCGAGTTGAGTCCGAAGCAGAGAACTGAGAGGCTTGAGGTAGCTCAGTGCTTAACATCTACAATAATATTAAATAGGTATACTTCAATATAATTTTTGTATAATATACCATAATACATGGGTAAGCTAACAAAATTATTAATAACTATGCAGAGTCACTCCACAATCCATTTTGAATTTGCTACCGTATAATTATACAGTGATTTCTTTGCTGGAATAATATTATATCTGGTAGTTTATATCTGGTGCCAGTTCTCTTCTACAGTACTGACTGTTGAATGACACTCAATGTTTTGCTCGTACACCACTAGCTCCTTGCCTGTTTCAAGTGTATGCAACAACTAAATAGAAAGAATTGAAATTGGGGAATGAAGAATGCGCAATATAATGTTTTAGTACTAGAGGCTGCAGCAAACCTGCTAAAATATACATAAGGCTATAGAGCACTTTGTATGCGTCTATGCAAACTATAGGCTTTGTGCAGTGGGTTCATCTATCATCAGGCTTTGTGCAGTGTATGTCCTGCCATGCACCATTGTAAAGACAATGCTACTCATATTCGTAATTATGCATTAACACACTAATACACACAGTAGGACAATGAGTAATGCATGGAATAATACATTTCAAAACTTCCAGTGTGTGTGTGTGTGTGTGTGTGTGTGTGTGTGTGTGTGTGTGTGTGTGTGTGTGTGTGTGTGTGTGTGTGTGTGTATGTGGGTTCCCCATTCATACCTAGTGCTAGCCTTATATAGGCAGAGGGGATCACCTGAATTAAACATAAGAAGATGATAGATGAACCCACTGCTCAGCCTCAGCGCCATTTAGTATTTGCGGCCAATATATGTTGCACACATCAGCCATGCAAGTGTTACGTATACACAAACCTATGGTCATGATCATGTGCAGGCATGTTACGCAAGCTATAGCCTGTCCATAGAACCATAAATTACATGGAGGACGTACCACGACTTCTGCGTTGTACCATGCATGTCTTCCAATTTTGCACCAACCGGAGAGGGGGCTTCGCTTTGCTCGCCCCAAAAATTATTGGAATCCACTCAGTCCACTCTATTATATGAACAATATTATATTTACAACTGCACTGGCTCAACAAAATTTGAGCCAATGTTGTGGTTGCACATTAATGCATGTATGTATGTACAAGTATGCTGGATTCTCTGTCATTTAAATGCCCTGTCTGATAAGGTTTATGCTTTCATCGTCAGACTCCTCACTGTTACTCTCCATCTCAACACATTGTCTTTGATCATGCTGCCCTGCATTTGCAGATATAGTAGATCCTATGAGAA
Organism: Ianthella basta; assembly: GCA_964019415.1. Taxonomy (NCBI): domain Eukaryota; kingdom Metazoa; phylum Porifera; class Demospongiae; order Verongiida; family Ianthellidae; genus Ianthella; species Ianthella basta. The sequence continues at coordinate 10,308,069 of OZ025871.1, read as the reverse complement.
AGGAAAGGCTACATATTACATTGTGACTAATAAATCATGACATTTGAAATGTTTAAACTGCACAATGTTGCACCGAGCACACTATAGCACACTCACCTTTGTACTTCTTGATCCTTACACATAGGACTAGTACAACAATAATGGCCAGAGTGCCAAGTGTAAGCAGGAGCAACAACAGAATGGCAAGTACAATGATTGCTGCCAAAACACCCAAAGGAAGATTATCTTTGGTGACTGTACCACCCTTAGACGATGCTGCGAGAGTGAATAGAAAAAATAATAATTCTAGCAAAATTAAGAGTCATCAAATGATACTATAATATTATTACAGATATACTTTGATTAACCTATTAACTGTCGAAATTAACATGCGCACGGTGCACCCTGGAGCTGAATAAAAATGGACACTCTCGTGAGAATCTGGCAGACTACGTGTTGACACCTTCTGAGGTGCTCCCTTGCCCATAACGGTGAATAAGAAGTGTTACCAGTATGGAGTGATGATCTAGGATGATTTTGGAGCACTCTTGCACATTTTTCAGCATCTACTGGGATGCTCATTGAGGAAGAAGACAAGAATGTGAGCCAAGACTTCCTGCAGAGAAGCGGGCTCTTAAAGAGTGTCCTGACATTCTGCTCTTGAAGTATTCATTGTAATTTTTGTCTTCACTATTTTGTCATTGATAACCATTAGCTAATGCACTACTTGCTTTTCATCGAAGAAGACGCAGCACAAATTCATCCGAAATTTAGTCTAGGCTTGAGCGCCATGTGCGTGACAGGGAGATAAAGTGAAGGTGCTGAAGCAAGCCTCACTGAGTGGTGCAAGTGCACTGTAAGCAAGGTTTCGCTCGGGACGTCCTTAGCTGCGAAAAACACTCGAAAACGCGCTGTTTATCATAACGTCTAATTGTCATTGCCACTTAACATGTAAAACAACTCAAGACCACTTTAGACATCATTAGCCTATAAAGGTTAATGCAACTGGACTCAATTGCAAAGACTAGTGCATCACTGGATAACAATGACATGCATGGGCTCAAGACCTTGTCAATACTACGGCCAATGCTAACTATGCTTGCATGCTCATAAAAAGATAAAACATAAAATTATTACCGTAATTCTGGCATGGAGTGGACTGTAATACCATACAAATAGGCTAATAGGACCTAGAAAGTGCGGAGTGGGGGCATTTAAGGGCCGTGGGCTGCATGCAGTCAGAAGTCATATGGACGATGCAATTAAATTAGGTTGTGGCCAGCGAGAAGGATAACACCAAACGGCAGAATGTGAGCAATGTTTACTTGTCTAGGACTGTCTCTAGGTGGATCACCTAATATCTGAATAATTGGAAGCATTATGTTTGAATATTGCTAGTGCTGCATTAACCTCCACTTGCAGGTGGTCAAGAAACTGCATATTTAGGTGCATTCAGTGTCCACTTACATGCACACTCTGGAAGGTCTCCCTGCCATATTCCATCATCTCCACAAGTCAGCACTCCTCCTTTAACCAGAGTGAATCCCTCATTACAGCCAAACTTCCACTCTGTGCCCTTCAGTATCCTCTCAGGCAGATCAGGGTCCAGAACAAGAGTGACATGGTCTGCAAGTTTACTCAGACTGGACACATTACATGTGTCTGGAGAAAGAATTGAACATACAATTAATCCATTGTGCACAATCTGCACTGCAGGTATGACGCCCTTCCATGTGTACAACCAAAATAACAATGTTTCAACCTACTTATCCCCATGCTTGGACCCACCCCAAATATACCATCTGTAAATCCACATGTCCCTACCTAATGATTATCATCCTACCCTCCCCAGCCAACTGTTAATGTCACTGTATATCTACTGAGTAAGGAATCAACTTCTTTCGAATTCAACATACATGCATGGACATCAATTAGCCACCAAATGCAGTCATTGGCATATGATATGAAAGCTTGTATACTTGACTTTGTTGGGCCATGTACAAGAGACCAAGGTATAACCACCTCATTGGCAAATAAGTCTCTACTCATCCAGCTACTCATTTGATTCTCTATTCACAGGTGTGTCAGTGGCATTGATCACTCTTATAGACCCTGTTGCCAAGGTAACGTACACCTAAGCGATGATTTCAAATTTCAGATAATTAAGCATCCCAATTGCTTTGCGCGTGATTCTAAATCCTGTAGATGTATGTGGCAGGCAGAGTGAGTGTGAAGTATATATGATGTCATCACAGCCATTTTGTAATACATGCTCGTCTCTACGAACGTCCCTTTATTTCTTGTTGAATGGCCTCCCTATGAAGTAGGATTTTAAGGACAGACTGCAACGGAGTATAACGAGAAGGTTCATGGATGCCGGAGAGTTCTTCTGTCGGGCTCCCACATTGTCGTCATTTGCCAGAGACGCGGGCATCATCAAGAGGAGATAGGGAAGACAATTTAGATTGGATTGGAGAACATATTTTAGGATTTACATTAACTGCCGCCCAATCGGTGTCTGCAGGCACTTAGACTACTCAGCAATTGGGCACAAAGCTTCATGCTCTAAATCTCGCAGAAACCTCTTGGGCAGCATTTAACTATTACACAATGCTATCTACTCCTGAATGTTGGTAAAATTAATGAGTGAAGCAAGTGCCTTTAGTTGTAATAATTAATGGGATTGCTATAGACTGTTAAATTAAGCGCATTCTGTGTCCACTTACGTGCACACTCTGGAAGGTCTCCCTGCCATATTCCATCATCTCCACATGTCAGCACTCCTCCTTTAACCAGAGCATAGCCTTCACTACAGCCAAACTTCAACTCTGTGCCCTTCAATATCCTCTCAGGCAGGTCAGTGTCCAGAACAAGAGTGACATGGTCTGCAATTCTACTCAGACTGGGCACTTCACAGGTGTCTGAGGAAGAGAATTAATAAGACATACAATAATTATTAATCAATTGTGCACATTCCACACTGCAGTAGTGACACCTTGCCGTGTGTACGACCAAAATAACAATGTTTCTACCTACGTATATATTCATATGCATGGACCATCCTCAGCTATACTACTGTAAATCAACATATCCCCACCTGATGAGAATATTTTCCTACCCTCCCCAGCCAACCGTGAATTATACATAAGACGTACACACGTGTACGTGCATTCCAACATTTCTTCTGAGTCGTGACTTTCATTAAACTTAACACAGTTACAACCGACACGTTCATTTTACGTAGAATTAGAATAGAAGCACAGTACTGGGTTGATAAGTGGCAGCAGTAAGCGGCCCGCATGTTCAGGTTAGTGGAACCTTGTCATCGTTTCGTACTGACTTGTTGTACGCAGGTTCTAAGTGGCAGCAGTTAGCGGCACACCTGCACAGGTTAGTTAAATCATTCCATCGTTTGGAACTAGCCTATAAGGAGAGAAAGGGTGAATTGTTCTGGCCTGGTTAGGCACTGTATATCTACTGAGTAAGGAATCAACTTCTTTCGAATTCAACATACATGCATGGACGTCAATTAGCCACCAAATGCAGTCATTGGCATATGATATGAAAGCTTGTACAATTGACTTCTTTGGCCCATGTACAGGAGACCATGGTAACCACCTCATTGGCAAACAAGTCTCTCTTTATCCAGCTACTCATTAAATTCTCACTTCACAGGTGTGCATATCCTTGGCATTGATCACACTTATATCAACTCCTGAACTTTGGTAAAATTATAGAGTGAAGCAAGTGCCTTTTATATGTACTAGCATACGCTACCAATTATTGGCCACACATCAAACCTTGGGCTGTATATCAGCGACCAAAGGTCATACAAGCTTCATTCTTGCAGCAATCAGTAGCCCAACGAAGCACCTCTTTACACACCACCTTCAATGCTGGTGTCGCATTCAGTTTTGAAGTGGGATTAGAACCAGTAGGTGCCATTTCAAACCAACTAACGGCTTCTGTACCTATTATTAACCACCTGTATAAATACCTATACCAATTATCGGCCGATTTTGAAACTTTTGTCCATATTTCAGCTTTGGGAGGGCGCCTCAAGCTAAGGTTTGCTTAGACATGAAGATCTTGAAGCCCTGATTAACCCTTTAGCGCCCAATGACACCTTTAGGTGTCATAAAATGCAATGTCGTTAAGGCCCATTGACACCTAAAGGTGTCATAACTAAAGAGGCCTAAAAAACGTCGCTGCTTCAGTGGTTACAAGTCTTCTACCCAAGCAACTGTTTTCCAAGGACATGTACCAGTAGAAAAAGCTTCTCTCAGCGAGCGTACCTTGTCTTCTGGTTGCACAAGCTGCGTGCAAGCAACTGCTTTAGTTCGAGCGACATTACGCCGTGTCCCTTCTCGTTCGTAGTTAAAGCCAAAGAACGCGCGCTGTGTAACGAAATGGTGAAGTACGGGCTCTACATCTTCCTGTGATACTGCGCCAACAATTCGCTTACGTACGTACTTACATCATCCCGTTTCATGGCCAAGAAAAAGCTTGAAGAGTAGGCGTGCGACGTCTTCCTCAATGGCACCACGCACTCGTGCGAAGTGTCTGGATTTGGTCCAACTACACTGTCAAACGTCATGCAGTATATCACTCTACACTACCTTTCTCCTTATGTCACTGTTTGGGCGAAGGAATGACCAGAAAGCGTGAATATTTAGTGCACAAAATCTTCGTGTGCGCAGCCATTTTTTAACTCAGGTATTTAGAGTACACAGGGTAGTTATAACATGAAACCGCTAATATAGCCGCTAATTTTGCACCTTTTTGAAACGTTATATTTTCGCTCTCTGAATGACTCTAAGGATAAAGATTGGCAAGATAATAAAGTATGATCTTAGCTTTATCGGAAAAGTCGATCAGCGCACCGGCAAAAGCTTGGATGACGATGTTTGATAGTGTTGAAAATGGTATACTCGCCGACATTCAGAGCAAAACCGGCATATCTAGACGACGCCTGAAACACGCGTAGTTGCGCTGGTTAGGTGTAGGGGAATGTAAAGCTTCAGAATCGACTGAGAACTGGGGATATACGCGTCTGTTTGCAGAGGATATAAAGAAAAACACCTTTTCGGTAGAAATTTTGCCACAATTCACACGTTCGAATGCAATTTTCTCTGAAACAGACTACGGTACACTTCTGTTCTCAGTCGAATATGAAGGTACATTTACTACTAAACACGATGATGCGCAGCACACTCACCGAGATGGAGCTCTAGGTATGCCGGTTTTTTATACAAAATTCCCTGAGCAACAAGCCGGCCATTGTGATGACGTCAACAAACGTCACTATAAGTTATCGAATAGCAATGTGTTAAAGGGATGTCAGGACGCGGCTCGTCAACCGAAGTGCAGCAGATCGAGGACAGTATCTGTTATTGTTGTCAGGCCCACAGAACTGGAAGAGTATGATTTAGTGAAGGTACGTTGGGGTGCATCCATGTGTGCCGCACTACACGCTCCCTAACTCATCGCACAGCCTCAATCCACGCTCTGTCTCACTCCACGCGCTGCCCAACTCCACACGCAGCCTCAGTCTGCGCATGGCCTCTCTCCACGCGCTGTCTCACTCCACGCCCTGCCTAACGGATACGCCTGACTACGCGCGGCCTCTCTCCACGCGCTGTCTCACTCTACGCGCTTCGTACGTAACTCAACACGCAGTCTCATTTTTTTTTTTTTTTTTTTTTTTCAGGACTTAAATAAAGGAATGTAATGTATACAATAGTTAACATAACGGCGATAACAAAGGTGATGTGTAAAGTATGTGTTTGTTAATGTAATAGCATAGATGAGGTGAATGAAGATAGTTGGGTCAGTCAATACAGGCGCACCTCCTGGCGGATGAGGTCCAGGGGGTGTTCCTCGAGGCTGATGGCCTTGGCAGGGGCATGGAATGACGATCTCGGTCCACGCAGGCACATGATTCCTGATTGTATGAGTGAGTATCCAATCTTGCATCTGATGAAACTCAGTGTCGTGCTGTAGGATTGTCCATGCTTGGTGGCGATGAGGCCAGCCAGTCTTCTGAAGGCAACTGTGGCAGAGGGGCCCCAGCCACCACTTGAGGACAGGACCAATGGAGTGAAGGTTCCATGTTCAACTTGCAGGACTCTCTGCTCATACGCTCTCCTTTTTTCTCTTTCATGTCTGCGATATGTGGAGCTGGTTGAGGATGAGCTGTTGGTGGGGGCAAAGGAATTAAACACTCTAACATCAAAGAAGGCACTTCTCTGGCTGTTGTCCCAGAAGTTCTGGGCCTTGATGTCGAGCCTTGCCCCTTCTTCCGTATTGGTACTACGGAGGGGGAAGCTCTCTCCAGTCAGGGGCTGGAGAGTGGGCTCGAGGCCAACGTTCGGGCAGACTTCTGTCAGGAAATTAGCAGTGATGTCCCGGATTCGGTCATGGCGGATAGATGGCAGGGCTCCATTAGGGCAACTGAAGGCATGATCAACAGTGAATAGCTTTCCACATGGGCAGTGGGATGGAAGTCGAGTTGGTGTCCATCCAAATCGGAGGCATAAGGCATCCCTGAATGCCTGCTTGTGGAGGCAGAAGTCATACTTCGCCAGCGGAAGGGCGGTCAACCATGAAGAGGCCCCCTTCTCGCTGGCTTGCTCCATGGCACACTGTTGGGCATTGGACAGCTTAGGCTTGAGTGCCATCGCCTCTTCGGCGGCATCATTGCGGTTGTTGGTGCGAATGGCAGCCTTTGCGTGTCTCTGTTTCAGGCGAACTTCCATAGGGTAGTTCGTGTTCTGCTGTTTGATGACCTCCACCAATGGTGCACTAATGGAAGAACAGGCCAGGAACTGGCGCTGGGCAGCTGCTGTAGGTATGGGGATGCCGAGTCCTCCATGCCTTGCTGGCAAGGCCAGCAGCGCTCTCTCAGAACCACTGAGAGCCTTTCTACCAGTCAACGCCGGTAGGAATTGATGGCGGATAACCTCTTCCAATGGTTGGAACAATTCCTCCACACCTGGAACTGTACGCATTAGGAAAGTCCATCTATGCATCAGTCCGTGTGTAAAGACTGTGTGTGCTGCCTGGGGTTGGAAGCTGGCAATCCTTGATAGCTTGTTGTGGCTACAGACAGATAGTTAACTACATGCAGACACGCACAACTCAGATCACAAACCTACTGGATTATAGACCTAGCGTAATGCTCTAGACTTCTCTTTTTGAGTATGGCAACCACAACAACTGAGGCATAAATCGCTGCAAATGTGCACACACGAGAGAAAGGCTGACAAGCAAGTAGCAGGTGATGTGTAGCTAACTCGCCAACACCCTAAAACAAGCTTGTAGATCTTGAGAAATGTGCCTGAACTTAAACGTAGCCTGTATCAAGGCTATCGCTCAGTTTTCAACATAGTGCAACTTTGAAACAGCCAGCACAAAGCAAGTTGAATGGCAGTTTTCATCTGTGTTTCTCTGCCATATATTGCTTGGTTCAACCTCAGATACTAATGCATTGTATATGCACTGGCCAATAATTGGCAGCGTACACTAAATAATGGGATGACTGTTAAACTAGGTGTATTCAGTGTCCACTTACGAGCACACTCTGGAAGGTCTCCCTGCCATATTCCATCATCTCCACATGTCAGCACTCCTCCTTTAACCAGAGCTAATCCCTCACTACAGCCAAACTTCAACTCTGTGCCATTCAGTATCCTCTCAGGCAGGTCAGTGTCCAGAACAAGAGTAACATTGTCTGCAAGTCTACTCAGACTGGGCACTTTACAGGTGTCTGGGGAACAGAAGGCACACAATGTTTGTGCATGCACATTCCACACTGCAAAAAGGTGGCACTCTGACATGTGTACAAAAGACTCCATTTACTTATCCCCAAGGACCCTCCCCGTGCCTTCTATAACTCAACATGTTCCCACCCTATGACCCTCTACCTACCCTCCCAGCCAGCTGTTAGCAATACTATCAACCAAATAAGGAATATCTATATACCTTCAACATGTGTGGACTTCAATCAGCCATTAAATAGAATAATCATTGGTATAAAGTTGAAATGGTTGTTCACTCTGTACTTCATTGGACTATGTACAGGAGACCAAGATAACCCACTTATTGGCAAATAAACTATGTACTAGGATGGTATGACCCTTTATGAAGATTTCCATTATCCATATCCATTTGTCACCACTGAACTGGCTTCATTGTTCTCCCAGGTCAAATTAGAACCACATGGTACCAGTCTGTGTCCAATATGGTACATAGGAGTAAAGGAATTCACTATTCCAATCACTAGAGGCTTACGAACAAAATTAATACATAAATTCTTTAATCGTAGCCTATTGACTTCATATACACCAAGTTAACATGTGCTGACAACCCACAGACAATATTCAAGGAGTGGAAGCGAACAAAGGAAGGAAAGTCTCCGATGTCTTTCAGCTGTGACTCGAAGTCCAAAGTGGTTTGCCAAAAGGGTAAAAGTGCTCGCAATGAGAATCGTAATGCCCAGATCAAAAGCAACAACTTTCTTTTGCAACACAGCCTACGAATGCCCCTGTCACCATTGCAATATTGCTTCCCTAACTATTTGTCACCTCACGGTCTTCTCCATTCAAACTCTAGTGGTTCCAAATGACACATTTTTTGCTGCACAAGGCTGGGGTGCCAAAGTTTAGATTTGATATGGTCATGAAGAACAATTAGATGGAATGACAAACCAAATATATTTTATTGCAGTACATGTTGATACAAATTGAATATCAGACGATGCCCGTCAGCAACATAAAACAAACACAATTCAACATGGGGGCTTTGTGAAGTGTATAGAAGAATTAATGCATGCAATATAGCATTTTGGACTATCACCAGTTAGATAAGCAATTTCATTGATCTATACACAAATGATCACAAGAGATGAAGTTATAACATGATCATGCATGCTTGCATGGCATTTGCTGCTTTCAGAACGTTTTAATTAGTGGCTCACCTTTTAGTTCACTGCTATCCATCTGCGTGAGAATACCAAGACGTCTGATACACCAATCAAAGTCCGTAACAAGGCCATGAAACCCAACAATCTGTTTCTCTGTTACGTTGTAGACTGTGGTATTGCTTCCAAAGACCATGTCCTCAGGCGGTCTACCATCTGAGAAGACTAGCTGAATAGCGAACCCACTCAGGCAATCAACTGTAATGATTTAATAGAGTATTTGAGAGTTAATTGGTCACACAAACACAAAACCTGCATACAGTATGTCAGTAGTGTCACATAAACAAGAAGGTAAGCAGTTAGAATATGGTCAATTTGATGCAAATACTTGAACATGCAGCTGCAGATTAGAGGCTTCACTTAATGTGGGAAAGTGAGCCATAATAATACTCACAACTAAAAATAACTAGCCCCAATGCCCTCCTTTGGCAAACATAGCAGCTATGCTGCATCCATGTACCAACACTCTGATGACCATGAGTATCAGCTCGGCCTATAGTACAAGCTTGAAACCATGTGGCTAGTGAGCCTTGCATGATCTTTTGCAGCAATGATGATGTGGTCAAATTGCAAGGGATGGTTAGTCAAGTCGTTGGGGAAGGCTCCTGCTGTGAGTGGCCTTCGTACGTTAGAGGATATCACGAGTACAAAAGTGTTTGGTCGCCAACCGTCAGAGAAGTACTGCGGCTGACTACGGAATTTACCAATTTCCACAATCCCAATGCCGTGGCCGTTTTGAAAGGCAGTTACAAAGTGGGACACAGTCCAAGGATAGACAGCTGAACAGCTTCCTTTTCCTTAGGAAGGATGGCAGTGTGTGTATAGCTACCGGTTTTCTGGTGCCTGGCCTAGACAGAAAGGCTAAAGAACCTCCTGCCATAGAAAAGAACTTTGCTGACTGCTGCTTAACCCTTCTATAACTCTGTGCCCAAACATTGTTAATAATTCTTTGTTATATCGAGTTATAATGACAATTACAAAGCCACTGAAATAGCAGTAAATGGCGATGTCAAAACCAATGGAAGGATGCAGCGGGCAGAGAACAGCATCATTGTGTGCGCAAGAGTGCTACCTAACATTTGCATGAGGAATTAGTTGATCAACCAATCTACTGAGGACTTATAGCAAGAAAACTACAACTACTTGTTTATCTAAAAACGTTCGGGTCATCTAACTCTAGATAGGAAAGGTGCAAAGGATAATCCCTCATGGAAAAGTTAGAAAACTCACTTGACTAACCATTTCAATCTTTTATCTTGCCAAGAAATTGTCTCAGTGATTTCGACAACGGCGGTTTGTGAAAGCAATAGCAGGAAAGCCTCGTTACCAAGCGCATCACGTGACATTCTCAGGACAAACCATATATGGAGTACAAAACGGAAGCAAGCATATGACGTCATTCAATGTCCACCAAGTTTTAAGTGCGAGATTTCTTCGTATAAAGGCTGAAACGTTGACCCTTTTAAGTTGAGAATGACAAACAGATCAGCTCTGTTTCCCTCTTACCAAAACTTCTTCTTGGCCTCTTAAATTTTTGTTTGCCTGCCAACACCGAATATGACATTCGATTTCTCAATCCTCTCGAATCATGCGCACATATATAACATGCAACGCAGTGTCATGGCAACACAGGAATTTCACACCTCAAGGTGTGAATACCTCAAGGTTCAGATTATGTAAACAGACTGGACATGTACAACATGTGTACATCCTGACAACAGACTGGACATGTCCAACATGTGTACATCCAGACAACAGACTGGACATGTCCAACATGTGTACATCCAGACAACAGACTGGACATGTCCAACATGTGTACATCCAGACAACAGACTGGACATGTCCAACATGTGTACATATCTAGGGCAAAGACAATCTGAGCACCGGTGGCAATCCAATGAGTATAGTGTTGGAGCGAGTACGAAGTTTGTCTTAAGTTAGTCTTAAAGATACCCCAATGCTGCCATTGTGCTGCTGTGTGTCTATATACTGCCGTACATAAACAAATGTGCTAGATTATACATATGCATGTGGCCGTAAGTATTCTAGAGTGACATTATATATGCTATATATTCTGTACCATCGTCTTGACAGGTTTAAAACAGGTGACAATCAGCTCAAGACTTTGATGCTTTTGGATATACAGAACATACACAAACTAGAGAATAAAAACCTTTCCTCGAAATGTGAAAGGATTTAAGAATAATTAACTGAAAAAGCATAGAAATAAGCAATAGCAACTCAAGATCTGACATATGTACCCTCACTTTTGTGGATTTTACTCAGCAAACCTATAAATCCCTAGCTAGCTAACTAGGTATATCCTTTGGTTCTAGGTAACTAGCTAACAAAGGATTAAGATAACCCTTGAGTAAATCCGGCAGATCTAACGCAGTGGGTATATAACTGCAAAGTATACATAGCTATAGTTCAAAATAAAATTATAGGTCTCTTTGAACCTCTACTAGATCCCAAACACATAGGATATGGCCACTTACCGGATTCATCCTCAATGGGAATACGAATAGCTCCGATGCTCACTGACCCGTTGGATACAGATATGTTTGACTGATGAGTGTAAGCATTGTCTGTCCCAACATTCCACATTACAGTTTCGCGGAGGTCATTTTGGAATGTGGCCGCAATCCCTGTAATGCGGGTGCTAGTTGAATAGACAGCGATGTCGAGCAATCTTACGGCATAATACTTTGTGCTTGTAGCAACACTATTGAAGTAAACATCAGTTTCACGTCCACGGACTGCTCCATACAGTTCTCGTGTCACAATACGGGAGGGTCGTTCTGGCCACACTGATGGATCAATGTAGGCGCCAAGTTGATCAAAAGTATCACCAACACCTCCCCAAAAGGCTACCACTGGACCGAGCACTTCAATGTACTTGTACGAAGTATCGCCTATAAATATCTCCTCCGTGTCCCCAGATGCACCTCGTCTGTTTACTCCAAAACCCACACCAATCAAGGCATATAGTCTTCCGTTCGTTGGGAACATGGATATGTATCCGTACATCTTTTCAATGAAGTCTCCGTCCTCAAGAACAATGACAGACGTGGCGCCAACATCATCAAAGTCTCTGTCATCATAGCTCAGACCACTCTTACTAACCGAACTGTTGCACGTACCATTTTCGCACACACTGTACACGGTTTGAAACCCAACCACACCGTCAATACTAATCCTACCGCTACAAATGCCTCCTTCTTTCACACAGTTTTGCCAAATGAGGACTTGCCGTAGACGGAAATTGGTCACATTGCCCAAGGCAGACAGATCGTCAAAGTTTTCGCCGCCTGGTCCACCGATGGCAACTGTCTTGTACAGAGCGCCTTCCGCAACCGTACACCAGACGAGTGCTTGAAGAAGACCAAAAAGGCAATAATTCAATTTCATGCTGGACGAGGTAGGGCTTTGTCTTCACATCTATGGTCTTCAGAAAGGATATCCATAAAATGGCTACCCGTATTAAAAGCAGTACGGTAATATAGGGTAGTTATTAATATAAATTGACTGTAGGACGATACACAGGAACAATACGCATGTGGACCTTCAGTGAGTGTCCATGTTTTATGATCCACTAATCGTACTCTGTGTATAGATAATGCGTATCTACCTATTCTTAGCAATGATTCCAATTCACTGCTGAATAGCAAACATGGACTCGATCGTGCAGTACAGCAAATCCCCACCCAAATGGCTAGGTGAGGAACACCATTCTGGCTAACATTCTGGCAGATCACGGATTTCTACAGGGCTACCCAATGCCCAACCACTGGGGCTACAACTATACCAGGGCAATCCCCACCCTATGACCTGGGGTCGCCCGAGGGGGGAATAGTGGGGACAATCATTGATATGTGCATTATACGTAGTCGCAGGATCCACCACAGATAGACCCACCCAGTTGGCCTATATATGCATGTGTACACACATATATAGGTGCATAGCTGTATGCCTGCCCATGCATTGTCTAGAGCACTGTCAGACAGTAAATCCATAGTATTACTGTATCGCTTTGTCCACCATAACAATGGTGCCACTTTATAATAATTATAACTCCAATGCAAATTAAAGAACAATGTATTAAAATACATTTCACACACATACAGATGCATGTATTTTAGTGACGTTTTAAGCCTGTGTGTGTGTGTCGTCATTGCTGACTGCCACTGTGGCTTAAGTTGACTCTGCCAAACAAATACATACATACATATACATACATATACACATACATGCATATAATACAATCATTCCTGAGTACCATGTGGCCTCCATCAACAGCATCTACATTACTATCTACCAGTGTCTGCACAGTAGTACACACAAAGTTGGGTATAATATAAAGCAGAAAATGACTCTTGGTTACTGATCCCATATTGGAATCAAACTCTCAGTAACATGCCGTCTCTTCATTAATGGCCTGAATATTTGGTGTGTACATGCACATGCTTTTATCCTACCTGGCTGAACACACACCCGTTAGATACAGGCTCTTTTTTTCCTTCCAGGGACCCCATACTGCTTCATATCCTTACAATAAATGCAGCACCTTCTATGAGCTTCATCATTCAGTATGGTATTATGTGTGCACGTGTTCACACGGTGCCCGTCCCAAGTACTCACTTATGCACTCGAAATCTGGACGATCTGTGTGTTTCCTCAGCTACCGTCAACAAGAAGCTCTTGGAACAGTAGTGAACAAGCGTATGCATAGCAAGAGGCATGTGGTCCACTGGTTGACCATTGTTATAAAAAAAATTAATATTTAAAGTGAGCTGCATTGTGCTAGTGTCATATAGCTAGTTGCTTCTGTTTTTGCTTTAACACTTCAAGTCGTAATGGACAGACCAGCTATCTGCAATGTCATTGTAGTGCCTATGACTAGATAGGTGTTGTAGCCTGCAAATTAATGTTGCATGTGCAGCATTAGCTATACTTCCAAGGATGAATGACATTGTAACCCTCTCCCCTTGCAAATGGGAATGAGGAAAGAAATTTTAGACCATCTGAAGTCATCCAACTACTTCAAGATTGAGGTATGTACTACATGCATGTGAGCAAGGCACCAGTCAATTCAGGCGCTTGATGAGCACATACTATATAATTATAATAACCTTTGCAAGCATCAGCAGTGTCCACATTCACAAACTTCCAGCAGACCTAGGCCTGATGATGCCCTAGTATTGCCCAAAACACTCGATGTGTGTCATTTGCATTGGAGTACTAGTGTATTTAAAATCAATTGAAAATGTTTACTGAAAAATCAGATCAAAATGTTTAGTCAACATGCACACACACAAATGGCCTGCACCATGCAAACACTTATAGTTTGCATCTGTTTTGCAGTGTTTGCAAACCTCCAATTCCTTGTTTGTTTCCCAGTTTCGCAGACTGCACAAGCTCATGATCATTCAATTGAGCTATTTTCACTGCTGAACTACATGTATGTGTGCATGTGGTTTTGTGTCTAGGTATGCATGGTGTGAATATATTTAACCAATTCTAATTATTTCTGTGTGTGCACAGATGCATGTGTGTGTGTGTGGTGTGTGTGTGTGTGTGTGTGTGTGTGTGTGTGTGTGTGTGTGTGTGTGTGTGTGTGTGTGTGTGTGTGTGTGTGCGTGTGTGTGCGTGTGTGTGTATGAGGTCACTATTATAGTTATTACAGTTCTGTATCTGGTACACTAGACACAGCAACAGAATAGTGTGATATATAATAATTCACAGTTAATCATGCGTATGATGATGATGTTTCTCCAATGGATTTTAAATCGTTAATAAGGCCTTGCAAATGAGTGAGGGCAAGATCTGAATGAAATAATAGCCAGCTACATATTCGCAATTGCAATGAACAGGACAAACTGCTATAAAACGTATTCATTGCTGGTATTTCCACCATATCCTGCACCAGACAGTGTGCATGTGTGTTTTATGATTCTACGTTATACTTAATTTACACTGATGCACTATTATTGTATAGATGATTGTACAACAATATATTAATTGGAATGTACTCAGTCCACTCTATTATGCATATATAACATAATTATTATAACTGCGCGCACTATCTCTGCATGCATTGGCTCAACAAAATCTGAGCTAATGTTGTGGTTGTAAGTGTGGCATTAATGTTGCACTTGCAATCAAGCTTGATTGTACCACAACTCTGTCAAAGAACCATCACTTGCACTTCAATCAATCACATGCATGGCCAGGCTGCCAAAACCAATACAACACATGCAGTGTCTACTACTATCAGCCTACAAAGTAAGTAACACAATGTGGTGCGCCAAAGGCCTTGCACTAGACTAATAATATCACTGCTAACTGCAATTGTTTGCCTACTCAATTAGCTATAGTCAGTTAACACATTCCTTGCAACACAATACAGGTAAGTTCACTGTTCCACGTAAGTTAATCCACTGCATGACAGGTATGCTGGATTCTCTGATAATTCAAAGCCCTGTTTGATATGGTCCGCGTCATCATAGTGAGTCTCCTCTCTGTAACTCAGTTCCATCGCAACACATTGTCTTTCATCTCCCTGTGTGAATTGGCTCAGGTCTTCATAGTGATCCTCCTCTCTGTTATTCAGTTCCATCTGTACACATTGTACATGTCTTGCATCAGACTGCCCTGCATTATATTAGATGCAGTGAGCAAGGAAAGGCTGCGAGTCACATTGTGGCAAACAGATCATGACCAGGCAGCACAAAAAATAATGCACAATGTAGAATGAAACTGCACAATGTTGTATTGTTCACACTTTGCAGCACACTCACCTTTGTACTTCTTGATCCTCATACGTAGGACTAGTACAACAATAATAGTCAGAGTGCCAAGTATAAGCAGGAGCAACACCAGAATGCCAAGTACAATGAATGGTGCCAAACCACCCAATGTAAGAGCATTTCTGTTGACTGTACCACCCTTAGAGGATACTGCAAGAGTGGATAATAATATCTTTAATGTAAGCAAATAGTTTGTGGGCAATACGTAGCAGATTATTCAACAACTGAAATCAGGACGTTTCGGCCCGAAGGCCTTTGTCAGCTGTGTACAAAACTGAGAATGTACAGTGTGAGACTAGTTTATATAGCTATGGGTGACTGTGTGACCAATCAAATTCTAGGATTATGTGTACATGTGTTTAGCCAATAAGAAACATAGTTATGTGTACAGGGGGTGTGGCCAATGAAAAAGAAAAGAAAATAGTGGGATTGGAGGGGGGGGGGCTAAATTCCTTGTAAATGTTGCTGACTTTGGCCCACTAGTTGGACTGGGACAGATCTCCCTCCTGCTGCATGGTACACTGTGACAGCATCACCTTCTGACTCTTCTCCAATCCTTTCCCTTGCGGCTGGTCCTCTCTGTGGTGTTCTTTGCCTCGGTCAAGCAATTTGGCCAGTCTCTCCCTGTACTTCTTCAGCTTGTAGGCTGTCCTCGGTTTAGCTTGCTCCAAGCGATCAATAATGTAGAAGAAGAGGCTCATTGCTACGTTGTTCAATGTAAGCGAATAGTTTGTGGGCAATACTTAGCAGATTATTCAACAACTGAATGCAGGACGTTTCACAAGTCACATCTACAATGCAATTAAATTTGGTTGTGGCCAGTGAAAGAGTGAAAATCAAAAAGGAAAAGCCATATGAAAGACAAAATGTGGGCATATTAACACACCTAGGATCATCTGTAGGTGGATTACCTTAATATCTGAACAATTGGATGCATTACGCATTGGATGCAAATATAGCTATATATATAGTTACTGTAGTGCTGCATGGACCTCTACTTGCTGAGAAAGTAGAAGTGGACTAGTGAGAAAGATATCAGAAGGCAGGGTCTGTATAGCAACCTTTCCATGTGGTCAAAAGACTGCATATTTAACTCTACCTATCTGTACATCAACATGTCCCTACCTGATGACTCTTCCTACCCTCCCCAGCCAAACATTAACGACACTATAATCTACTGAGTAAAGAAAGAGCTACCTTTAAGTTCAATATACATGCATGGACTTCAATCAGGCATCAAATGCAATCAGTGGCGTATGATATGAAAGCTTGTGCAATTGACTACTTTGGACCATGTACAGGAGACCAAGGTAACCACCTCATTGGCAAATAATTCTCTCCTCATCCAGCTCCTCGTCTATATATTTATCTTCCCTTCACAGGTGTATCTATGGCATTAATCGCTCTTATGTCATTCTACTCCTGAACATTAATAAAATTAATGAGCGAAGCAAGTGCCTTTATTTGTGTAATTATTGGAGATTCCTATAGACTACTAAATTAAGTGCTTTCAGTGTTCACTTACGAGCACACTCTGGAAGGTCTCCTTGCCATATTCCATCATCTCCACATGTCAGCATTCCTCCTCTTACCAGAGCTAATCCCCCAATACAGCCAAACTTCAACACTGTGCCATTCAGTATCCTCTCAGGTAGGTCAGTGTCCAGAACAAGAGTGACATTGTCTCCAAGTCTACTCAGACTGGGCACTTTACATGTGTCTGGAGTAAAGAATTAAGACATACTTATTAATTATTAATTTAATTTAGAATTAATTAATTATGCACATTCCCCACTGCAGGCATGACGTCTTGCCATGTGTACGACTGGAATATCAATGTTTTCACCTACTGATATATTCCCATGCATGGACCCTCCCCAGCTTATAGTACTATCTCTAAATCCCAACAAAAGCTACGCTCCCCAGCCAACCGTTAATGTCACTATCTACTGAGTAAGGAAATAGCTACGTACCTTCAAACTCATCATGCATGTATGCATGGATGTCAATCATCCATCAAATGCAATCATTTGCATATGAAAGCTTGTACACTTGACATTATTGGGCCATGTACAGGAGACCATGCATGGTAACCGACCCATTCAGCTACTCATCTAATTTTCTCTTCACAGGTGTATATATCTTTGGCATTGATCACTCATATCTACTCCTGAACTTTGGTAAAATTAGTGAGTGAAGCAAGTGCCTTGATTTGTAATAATTATTGGAGATTCCTATAGACTATTAAATTAAGTGCATTCAGTGTCCACTACATGCAAGAATGTTGCACTGTATAGTTCTACACCATGGAATGTAGGGACGATGCTTAATGCTCCACTGTGTAACAGCCTTTACTTCTTTCTGTCCTCTTTATGCCATCCCTACATTCTTATATACAATTATTGTAGAAAATCTTTATTATTTTTGTTTCTGTACTTTTTATAGTGGGCAGCTAAGCTGAAGCAACACACTTAGTCTCAACCATAGGGCAATAGTGCAGGCATATGTACCGCATTGCTGTAATCCTGGAGCTTCAGGTGAGGGCTAGCACCTAGGTTTTGCTAACCTACCAAAAAGAATACAGAAAAGGCAACCGGAAGCCAACTGTGTAATTAGAAAATGGTTGTGAAATGCAGTACGGCTAATGTCATTCAAACGGCACGCAAGCTACCTTTGGCCTGGGATAGCAACATACACACCTCCAATTGGACTGCGGCAGCATTGCTAAGCTATTGAACTAAATCTGAATGCAGATTTGGCAAACCAATGTAGCCATAGCATTCATTATGTCACTATGTCAGCATTCATTATGTCGTCTATCACATAGCAACAACTATCGAATGCCCGGAAACCCTCACTTGCGAAACTTGTTTGCAGAGGTTTCTAACCTACAAAGGACTACAGCCAGTTTGAGGGCAAATTAAACTGTAGTAAAGGTTTCCTTCTACTCATTATGGTTTGTTCGCTACTGCTGTCAGAGAAGAAGAATGAGAAGAATATAGGAAGATGAAACAGGGAAAATGTCGAGGTGGTTTTCTGCCGAAACACGTGCTTTCGCTGGGAAATATAAGGTTAGTTCTGAGTTGTATGCAACAGATACTTCCTCTTTGGGGGCCTTCTTCACCAGTTTTCAGCCCTATACGAAGATAGTGCTACTTTTCCTTTTGTATTACAGCATACAAACAACGACTGCAATCCCTACATAGACATTCAGCTGCAGTGTTCACTTACGGGCACACTCTGGAAGGTCTCCGTGCCATATTCCGTCAACTCCACATGTCAGCACTCCTCCTTTAACCAGAGCTAATCCCTCAATACAGCCAAACTTCAACTCTG
The DNA here is from genome assembly GCA_964019415.1 of Ianthella basta. Taxonomy (NCBI): domain Eukaryota; kingdom Metazoa; phylum Porifera; class Demospongiae; order Verongiida; family Ianthellidae; genus Ianthella; species Ianthella basta. The sequence continues at coordinate 10,288,965 of OZ025871.1, read as the reverse complement.
TGCCATTCAGTATCCTCTCAGGTAAGTCAGTGTCCAGAACAAGAGTGGCATTGTCTCCAAGTCTACTCAGACCGGGCACTTTACAGGTGTCTGGAGTAAAGAATTAAGACATACCTAATAATTATAAATTGAATTTAGAATTTATTGATTATGCACATTCCACACAGCAGGCATGACGTCTTGCCAGTGTACGACTGGAATATCAAAGTTTCCGCCTACTTATATATATATAATCCCATGCATGGACCCTCCCCAGCTTATAGTACTATCGCGAAATTAACATGCCCCCACCATAATTAATGACTATCTTCCTACCCTCCCCAGCCAAACGAGTGAAGCAAGTGCCTTTATTTGTGTAATTATTGGAGATTCCTATAGACTTCTGAATTAAGTGCATTCAGTGTCCACTTACAAGCACACTCTGGAAGGTCTCCTTGCCATATTCCATCATCTCCACATGTAAGCACTCCTCCTCTGACCAGAGCTAATCCCTCGATACAGCCAAACCTCAACACTGTGCCATTCAGTATCCTCTCAGGTAGGTCAGTGTCCAGAACAAGAGTGACATTGTCTCCAAGTCTACTCAGACTGGGCACTTTACATGTGTCTGGAGTAAAGAATTAAGACATACTTATTAATTATAAATTTAATTTAGAATTAATTAATTATGCACACTCCACACTGCAGGAATAACGTCTTGCCATGTGTACGACTGGAATATCAATGTTTTCGCCTACTGATACTGAATGTCACTATCTACTGAGTAAGGAAATTGCTATGCACCTTCGAATTCAACATACATGCATGCATGCATGGACGTCAATCATCCATCAAATGCAATCATTTGCATATGAAAGCTTGTACACCTGACATTATTGGGCCATGTACAGGAGACCATGCATGGTAACCGACCCATCAAGCAACTCATCTAATTTTCTCTTCACAGGTGTGTATGTCCTTGGCATTGATCACTCATATCTACTCCTGAACTTTGGTAAAATTAGTGAGTGAAGCAAGTGCCATGATTTGTAATAATTATTGGAGATTCCTATAGACTATTAAATTAAGTGCATTCAGTGTCCACTACATGCAAGAATGTTGCACTGTATAGTTCTACACCATGGAATGTAGGGACGATGCTTAATGCTGCACTGTGTAACAGCCTCTACTTGTTTCTGTCCTTTTTATGCCATCCCTACATTCTTATATACAATTATTGTAGAAAATCTTAATTATTTTTGTTTCTGTACTTTTTATAGTGGGCAGCTAAGCTGAAGCAACACACTTAGTCTCAACCATAGGGCAATAGTGCAGGCATATGTACCGCATTTCTGTAATCCTGGAGCTTAAGGTGAGGGCTAGCACCTAGGTTCTGCGCTAACCTACCGAAAACAATACAGAAAAGGCAACCGGAAGCCAACTGTGTAATTAGAAAATGGTTGTGAAATGCACTACTGCTAATGTCATTCAAACGGCACGCAAGCTGCCTTTGGCCTGGGATAGCAACATACACACATCCAATTGGACTGCGGCAGCGTTCCTAAGCTATTGAACTAAATCTGAATGCAGATTTGGCAAACCAATGTAGCCATAGCATTCATTATGTCACTATGTCAGCATTCATTATGTCGTCTATCACATAGCAACAACTATCGAATGCCCGGAAACCCTCATTTGCGAAACTTGTTTGCAGAGGTTTCTAACCTACAAAGGACTACAGCCAGTTTGAGGGCAAATTAAACTGTAGTAAAGGTTTCCTTCTACTCATTATGGTTCGTTCGCTACTGCTGTCAGAGAAGAAGAATGAGAAGAATTAATGAGAAGATGAAACAGGGAAAATGTCGAGGTGGTTTTCTGCCGAAACACGTGCTTTCGCTGGGAAATATAAGGTTAGTTCTGAGTTGTATGCAACAGATACTTCCTCTTTGGGGGCCTTCTTCACCAGTTTTCAGCCCTATACGAAGATAGTGCTACTTTTCCTTTTGTATTACAGCATACAAACAATGACTGCCATCCCTACATAGACATTCAGCTGCAGTGTTCACTTACGGGCACACTCTGGAAGGTCTCCGTGCCATATTCCATCATCTCCACATGTCAGCACTCCTCCTTTAACCAGAGCTAATCCCTCACTACAGCCAAACTTCAACACTGTGCCATTCAGTATCCTCTCAGGCAGGTCAGTGTCCAGAACAAGAGTGGCATTGTCTCTGAGTCTACTCAGACCGGGCACTTTACAGGTGTCTGGAGTAAAGAATTAAGACATACCTAATAATTATAAATTGAATTTAGAATTAATTGATTATGCACATTCCACACAGCAGGCATGACGTCTTGCCAGTGTACGACTGGAATATCAAAGTTTCCGCCTACTTATATATATATTCCCATGCATGGACCCTCCCCAGCTTATAGTACTATCGCGAAATTAACATGCCCCCACCATAATTAATGACTATCTTCCTACCCTCCCCAGCCAAACGAGTGAAGCAAGTGCCTTTATTTGTGTAATTATTGGAGATTCCTATAGACTTCTGAATTAAGTGCATTCAGTGTCCACTTACAAGCACACTCTGGAAGGTCTCCTTGCCATATTCCATCATCTCCACATGTAAGCACTCCTCCTCTTACCAGAGCTAATCCCTCGATACAGCCAAACCTCAACACTGTGCCATTCAGTATCCTCTCAGGTAGGTCAGTGTCCAGAACAAGAGTGACATTGTCTCCAAGTCTACTCAGACTGGGCACTTTACATGTGTCTGGAGTAAAGAATTAAGACATACTTATTAATTATAAATTTAATTTAGAATTAATTAATTATGCACACTCCACACTGCAGGAATAACGTCTTGCCATGTGTACGACTGGAATATCAATGTTTTCGCCTACTGATACTGAATGTCACTATCTACTGAGTAAGGAAATTGCTATGCACCTTCGAATTCAACATACATGCATGCATGCATGGACGTCAATCATCCATCAAATGCAATCATTTGCATATGAAAGCTTGTACACCTGACATTATTGGGCCATGTACAGGAGACCATGCATGGTAACCGACCCATCAAGCAACTCATCTAATTTTCTCTTTACAGGTGTGTATGTCCTTGGCATAGATCACTCATATCTACTCATGAACTTTGGTAAAATTAATGAGTGAAGCAAGTGCCATGATTTGTAATAATTATTGGAGATTCCTATAGACTATTAAATTAAGTGCATTCAGTGTCCACTACATGCAAGAATGTTGCACTGTATAGTTCTACACCATGGAATGTAGGGACGATGCTTAATGCTCCACAGTGTAACAGCCTCTACTTGTTTCTGTCCTTTTTATGCCATCCCTACATTCTTATATACAATTATTGTAGAAAATTTTTATTATTTTTGTTTCTGTACTTTTTATAGTGGGCAGCTAAGCTGAAGCAACACACTTAGTCTCAACCATAGGGCAATAGTGCAGGCATATGTACCGCATTGCTGTAATCCTGGAACTTAAGGTGAGGGCTAGCACCTAGGTTCTGCGCTAACCTACCGAAAACAATACAGAAAAGGCAACCGGAAGCCAACTGTGTAATTAGAAAATGGTTGTGAAATGCACTACTGCTAATGTCATTCAAACGGCACGCAAGCTGCCTTTGTCCTGGGATAGCAACATACACACATCCAATTGGACTGCGGCAGCGTTCCTAAGCTATTGAACTAAATCTGAATGCAGATTTGGCAAACCAATGTAGCCATAGCATTCATTATGTCACTATGTCAGCATTCATTATGTCGTCTATCACATAGCAACAACTATCGAATGCCCGGAAACCCTCATTTGCGAAACTTGTTTGCAGAGGTTTCTAACCTACAAAGGACTACAGCCAGTTTGAGGGCAAATTAAACTGTAGTAAAGGTTTCCTTCTACTCATTATGGTTCGTTCGCTACTGCTGTCAGAGAAGAAGAATGAGAAGAATTAATAAGAAGATGAAACAGGGAAAATGTCGAGGTGGTTTTCTGCCGAAACACGTGCTTTCGCTGGGAAATATAAGGTTAGTTCTGAGTTGTATGCAACAGATACTTCCTCTTTGGGGGCCTTCTTCACCAGTTTTCAGCCCTATACGAAGATAGTGCTACTTTTCCTTTTGTATTACAGCATACAAACAATGACTGCCATCCCTACATAGACATTCAGCTGCAGTGTTCACTTACGGGCACACTCTGGAAGGTCTCCGTGCCATATTCCATCATCTCCACATGTCAGCACTCCTCCTTTAACCAGAGCTAATCCCTCACTACAGCCAAACTTCAACACTGTGCCATTCAGTATCCTCTCAGGCAGGTCAGTGTCCAGAACAAGAGTGGCATTGTCTCCGAGTCTACTCAGACCGGGCACTTTACAGGTGTCTGGAGTAAAGAATTAAGACATACCTAATAATTATAAATTGAATTTAGAATTAATTGATTATGCACATTCCACACAGCAGGCATGACGTCTTGTCAGTGTACGACTGGAATATCAAAGTTTCTGCCTACTTATATATATAATCCCATGCATGGACCCTCCCCAGCTTATAGTACTATCGCGAAATTAACATGCCCCCACCATAATTAATGACTATCTTCCTACCCTCCCCAGCCAAACGAGTGAAGCAAGTGCCTTTATTTGTGTAATTATTGGAGATTCCTATAGACTTCTGAATTAAGTGCATTCAGTGTCCACTTACAAGCACACTCTGGAAGGTCTCCTTGCCATATTCCATCATCTCCACATGTAAGCACTCCTCCTCTTACCAGAGCTAATCCCTCGATACAGCCAAACCTCAACACTGTGCCATTCAGTATCCTCTCAGGTAGGTCAGTGTCCAGAACAAGAGTGACATTGTCTCCAAGTCTACTCAGACTGGGCACTTTACATGTGTCTGGAGTAAAGAATTAAGACATACTTATTAATTATAAATTTAATTTAGAATTAATTAATTATGCACACTCCACACTGCTGGAATAACGTCTTGCCATGTGTACGACTGGAATATCAATGTTTTCGCCTACTGATACTGAATGTCACTATCTACTGAGTAAGGAAATTGCTATGCACCTTCGAATTCAACATACATGCATGCATGCATGGACGTCAATCATCCATCAAATGCAATCATTTGCATATGAAAGCTTGTACACCTGACATTATTGGGCCATGTACAGGTGACCATGCATGGTAACCGACCCATCAAGCAACTCATCTAATTTTCTCTTCACAGGTGTGTATGTCCTTGGCATTGATCACTCATATCTACTCCTGAACTTTGGTAAAATTAATGAGTGAAGCAAGTGCCATGATTTGTAATAATTATTGGAGATTCCTATAGACTATTAAATTAAGTGCATTCAGTGTCCACTACATGCAAGAATGTTGCACTGTATAGTTCTACACCATGGAATGTAGGGACGATGCTTAATGCTCCACTGTGCAACAGCCTCTACTTGTTTCTGTCCTTTTTATGCCATCCCTACATTCTTATATACAATTATTGTAGAAAATTTTTATTATTTTTGTTTCTGTACTTTTTATAGTGGGTAACTAAGCTGAAGCAACACACTTAGTCTCAACCATAGGGCAATAGTGCAGGCATATGTACCACAATTTTGTAATCCTGGAGCTTAAGGTGAGGGCTAGCACCTAGGTTCTGCGCTAACCTACCGAAAAGAATACAGAAAAGGCGACCGGAAGCCAACTGTGTAATTAGAAAATGGTTGTGAAATGCACTACTGCTAATGTCATTCAAACGGCACGCAAGCTGCCTTTGGCCTGGGATAGCAACATACACACCTCCAATTGGACTGCGGCAGCGTTCCTAAGCTATTGAACTAAATCTGAATGCAGATTTGGCAAACCAATGTAGCCATAGCATTCATTATGTCACTATGTCAGCATTCATTATGTCGTCTATCACATAGCAACAACTATCGAATGCCCGGAAACCCTCATTTGCGAAACTTGTTTGCAGAGGTTTCTAACCTACAAAGGACTACAGCCAGTTTGAGGGCAAATTAAACTGTAGTAAAGGTTTCCTTCTACTCATTATGGTTCGTTCGCTACTGCTGTCAGAGAAGAAGAATGAGAAGAATTAATGAGAAGATGAAACAGGGAAAATGTCGAGGTGGTTTTCTGCCGAAACACGTGCTTTCGCTGGGAAATATAAGGTTAGTTCTGAGTTGTATGCAACAGATACTTCCTCTTTGGGGGCCTTCTTCACCAGTTTTCAGCCCTATACGAAGATAGTGCTACTTTTCCTTTTGTATTACAGCATACAAACAATGACTGCCATCCCTACATAGACATTCAGCTGCAGTGTTCACTTACGGGCACACTCTGGAAGGTCTCCGTGCCATATTCCATCATCTCCACATGTCAGCACTCCTCCTTTAACCAGAGCTAATCCCTCACTACAGCCAAACTTCAACACTGTGCCATTCAGTATCCTCTCAGGCAGGTCAGTGTCCAGAACAAGAGTGGCATTGTCTCCGAGTCTACTCAGACCGGGCACTTTACAGGTGTCTGGAGTAAAGAATTAAGACATACCTAATAATTATAAATTGAATTTAGAATTAATTGATTATGCACATTCCACACAGCAGGCATGACGTCTTGTCAGTGTACGACTGGAATATCAAAGTTTCCGCCTACTTATATATATAATCCCATGCATGGACCCCCCCCCCCCAGCTTATAGTACTATCGCGAAATTAACATGCCCCCACCATAATTAATGACTATCTTCCTACCCTCCCCAGCCAAACGAGTGAAGCAAGTGCCTTTATTTGTGTAATTATTGGAGATTCCTATAGACTTCTGAATTAAGTGCATTCAGTGTCCACTTACAAGCACACTCTGGAAGGTCTCCTTGCCATATTCCATCATCTCCACATGTAAGCACTCCTCCTCTTACCAGAGCTAATCCCTCGATACAGCCAAACCTCAACACTGTGCCATTCAGTATCCTCTCAGGTAGGTCAGTGTCCAGAACAAGAGTGACATTGTCTCCAAGTCTACTCAGACTGGGCACTTTACATGTGTCTGGAGTAAAGAATTAAGACATACTTATTAATTATAAATTTAATTTAGAATTAATTAATTATGCACACTCCACACTGCAGGAATAACGTCTTGCCATGTGTACGACTGGAATATCAATGTTTTCGCCTACTGATACTGAATGTCACTATCTACTGAGTAAGGAAATTGCTATGCACCTTCGAATTCAACATACATGCATGCATGCATGGACGTCAATCATCCATCAAATGCAATCATTTGCATATGAAAGCTTGTACACCTGACATTATTGGGCCATGTACAGGAGACCATGCACGGTAACCGACCCATCAAGCTACTCATCTATTTTCTCTTCACAGGTGTGTATGTCCTTGGCATTGATCACTCATATCTACTCCTGAACTTTGGTAAAATTAATGAGTGAAGCAAGTGCCATGATTTGTAATAATTATTGGAGATTCCTATAGACTATTAAATTAAGTGCATTCAGTGTCCACTACATGCAAGAATGTTGCACTGTATAGTTCTACACCATGGAATGTAGGGACGATGCTTAATGCTCCACTGTGTAACAGCCTCTACTTGTTTCTGTCCTTTTTATGCCATCCCTACATTCTTATATACAATTATTGTAGAAAATTTTTATTATTTTTGTTTCTGTACTTTTTATAGTGGGTAGCTAAGCTGAAGCAACACACTTAGTCTCAACCATAGGGCAATAGTGCACCACAATTTTGTAATCCTGGAGCTTAAGGTGAGGGCTAGCACCTAGGTTCTGCGCTAACCTACCGAAAAGAATACAGAAAAGGCAACCGGAAGCCAACTGTGTAATTAGAAAATGGTTGTGAAATGCACTACTGCTAATGTCATTCAAACGGCACGCAAGCTGCCTTTGGCCTGGGATAGCAACATACACACCTCCAATTGGACTGCGGCAGCGTTCCTAAGCTATTGAACTAAATCTGAATGCAGATCTGGCAAACCAATGTAGCCATAGCATTCATTATGTCACTATGTCAGCATTCATTATGTCGTCTATCACATAGCAACAACTATCGAATGCCCGGAAACCCTCATTTGCGAAACTTGTTTGCAGAGGTTTCTAACCTACAAAGGACTACAGCCAGTTTGAGGGCAAATTAAACTGTAGTAAAGGTTTCCTTCTACTCATTATGGTTCGTTCGCTACTGCTGTCAGAGAAGAAGAATGAGAAGAATTAATGAGAAGATGAAACAGGGAAAATGTCGAGGTGGTTTTCTGCCGAAACACGTGCTTTCGCTGGGAAATATAAGGTTAGTTCTGAGTTGTATGCAACAGATACTTCCTCTTTGGGGGCCTTCTTCACCAGTTTTCAGCCCTATACGAAGATAGTGCTACTTTTCCTTTTGTATTACAGCATACAAACAATGACTGCCATCCCTACATAGACATTCAGCTGCAGTGTTCACTTACGGGCACACTCTGGAAGGTCTCCGTGCCATATTCCATCATCTCCACATGTCAGCACTCCTCCTTTAACCAGAGCTAATCCCTCACTACAGCCAAACTTCAACACTGTGCCATTCAGTATCCTCTCAGGCAGGTCAGTGTCCAGAACAAGAGTGGCATTGTCTCCGAGTCTACTCAGACCGGGCACTTTACAGGTGTCTGGAGTAAAGAATTAAGACATACCTAATAATTATAAATTGAATTTAGAATTAATTGATTATGCACATTCCACACTGCAGGCATGACGTCTTGCCAGTGTACGACTGGAATATCAAAGTTTCCGCCTACTTATATATATAATCCCATGCATGGACCCTCCCCAGCTTATAGTACTATCGCGAAATTAACATGCCCCCACCATAATTAATGACTATCTTCCTACCCTCCCCAGCCAAACGAGTGAAGCAAGTGCCTTTATTTGTGTAATTATTGGAGATTCCTATAGACTTCTGAATTAAGTGCATTCAGTGTCCACTTACAAGCACACTCTGGAAGGTCTCCTTGCCATATTCCATCATCTCCACATGTAAGCACTCCTCCTCTTACCAGAGCTAATCCCTCGATACAGCCAAACCTCAACACTGTGCCATTCAGTATCCTCTCAGGTAGGTCAGTGTCTAGAACAAGAGTGACATTGTCTCCAAGTCTACTCAGACTGGGCACTTTACATGTGTCTGGAGTAAAGAATTAAGACATACTTATTAATTATAAATTTAATTTAGAATTAATTAATTATGCACACTCCACACTGCAGGAATAACGTCTTGCCATGTGTACGACTGGAATATCAATGTTTTCGCCTACTGATACTGAATGTCACTATCTACTGAGTAAGGAAATTGCTATGCACCTTCGAATTCAACATACATGCATGCATGCATGGACGTCAATCATCCATCAAATGCAATCATTTGCATATGAAAGCTTGTACACCTGACATTATTGGGCCATGTACAGGAGACCATGCACGGTAACCGACCCATCAAGCTACTCATCTATTTTCTCTTCACAGGTGTGTATGTCCTTGGCATTGATCACTCATATCTACTCCTGAACTTTGGTAAAATTAATGAGTGAAGCAAGTGCCATGATTTGTAATAATTATTGGAGATTCCTATAGACTATTAAATTAAGTGCATTCAGTGTCCACTACATGCAAGAATGTTGCACTGTATAGTTCTACACCATGGAATGTAGGGACGATGCTTAATGCTGCACTGTGTAACAGCCTCTACTTGTTTCTGTCCTTTTTATGCCATCCCAACATTCTTATATACAATTATTGTAGAAAATTTTTATTATTTTTGTTTCTGTACTTTTTATAGTGGGTAGCTAAGCTGAAGCAACACACTTAGTCTCAACCATAGGGCAATAGTGCACCACAATTTTGTAATCCTGGAGCTTAAGGTGAGGGCTAGCACCTAGGTTCTGCGCTAACCTACCGAAAAGAATACAGAAAAGGCAACTGAAAGCCAACTGTGTAATTAGAAAATGGTTGTGAAATGCACTACTGCTAATGTCATTCAAACGGCACGCAAGCTGCCTTTGGCCTGGGATAGCAACATACACACCTCCAATTGGACTGCGGCAGCGTTCCTAAGCTATTGAACTAAATCTGAATGCAGATTTGGCAAACCAATGTAGCCATAGCATTCATTATGTCACTATGTCAGCATTCATTATGTCGTCTATCACATAGCAACAACTATCGAATGCCCGGAAACCCTCATTTGCGAAACTTGTTTGCAGAGGTTTCTAACCTACAAAGGACTACAGCCAGTTTGAGGGCAAATTAAACTGTAGTAAAGGTTTCCTTCTACTCATTATGGTTCGTTCGCTACTGCTGTCAGAGAAGAAGAATGAGAAGAATTAATGAGAAGATGAAACAGGGAAAATGTCGAGGTGGTTTTCTGCCGAAACACGTGCTTTCGCTGGGAAATATAAGGTTAGTTCTGAGTTGTATGCAACAGATACTTCCTCTTTGGGGGCCTTCTTCACCAGTTTTCAGCCCTATACGAAGATAGTGCTACTTTTCCTTTTGTATTACAGCATACAAACAATGACTGCCATCCCTACATAGACATTCAGCTGCAGTGTTCACTTACGGGCACACTCTGGAAGGTCTCCGTGCCATATTCCATCATCTCCACATGTCAGCACTCCTCCTTTAACCAGAGCTAATCCCTCACTACAGCCAAACTTCAACACTGTGCCATTCAGTATCCTCTCAGGCAGGTCAGTGTCCAGAACAAGAGTGGCATTGTCTCCGAGTCTACTCAGACCGGGCACTTTACAGGTGTCTGGAGTAAAGAATTAAGACATACCTAATAATTATAAATTGAATTTAGAATTAATTGATTATGCACATTCCACACTGCAGGCATGACGTCTTGTCAGTGTACGACTGGAATATCAAAGTTTCCGCCTACTTATATATATAATCCCATGCATGGACCCTCCCCAGCTTATAGTACTATCGCGAAATTAACATGCCCCCACCATAATTAATGACTATCTTCCTACCCTCCCCAGCCAAACGAGTGAAGCAAGTGCCTTTATTTGTGTAATTATTGGAGATTCCTATAGACTTCTGAATTAAGTGCATTCAGTGTCCACTTACAAGCACACTCTGGAAGGTCTCCTTGCCATATTCCATCATCTCCACATGTAAGCACTCCTCCTCTTACCAGAGCTAATCCCTCGATACAGCCAAACCTCAACACTGTGCCATTCAGTATCCTCTCAGGTAGGTCAGTGTCCAGAACAAGAGTGACATTGTCTCCAAGTCTACTCAGACTGGGCACTTTACATGTGTCTGGAGTAAAGAATTAAGACATACTTATTAATTATAAATTTAATTTAGAATTAATTAATTATGCACACTCCACACTGCAGGAATAACGTCTTGCCATGTGTACGACTGGAATATCAATGTTTTCGCCTACTGATACTGAATGTCACTATCTACTGAGTAAGGAAATTGCTATGCACCTTCGAATTCAACATACATGCATGCATGCATGGACGTCAATCATCCATCAAATGCAATCATTTGCATATGAAAGCTTGTACACCTGACATTATTGGGCCATGTACAGGAGACCATGCACGGTAACCGACCCATCAAGCTACTCATCTAATTTTCTCTTCACAGGTGTGTATGTCCTTGGCATTGATCACTCATATCTACTCCTGAACTTTGGTAAAATTAATGAGTGAAGCAAGTGCCATGATTTGTAATAATTATTGGAGATTCCTATAGACTATTAAATTAAGTGCATTCAGTGTCCACTACATGCAAGAATGTTGCACTGTATAGTTCTACACCATGGAATGTAGGGACGATGCTTAATGCTCCACTGTGTAACAGCCTTTACTTGTTTCTGTCCTTTTTATGCCATCCCTACATTCTTATATACAATTATTGTAGAAAATTTTTATTATTTTTGTTTCTGTACTTTTTATAGTGGGTAGCTAAGCTGAAGCAACACACTTAGTCTCAACCATAGGGCAATAGTGCAGGCATATGTACCGCATTTCTGTAATCCTGGAACTTAAGGTGAGGGTTAGCACCTAGGTTCTGCGCTAACCTACCGAAAAGAATACAGAAAAGGCAACTGAAAGCCAACTGTGTAATTAGAAAATGGTTGTGAAATGCACTACTGCTAATGTCATTCAAATGGCACGCAAGCTGCCTTTGGCCTGGGATAGCAACATACACACCTCCAATTGGACTGCGGCAGCGTTCCTAAGCTATTGAACTAAATCTGAATGCAGATTTGGCAAACCAATGTAGCCATAGCATTCATTATGTCACTATGTCAGCATTCATTATGTCGTCTATCACATAGCAACAACTATCGAATGCCCGGAAACCCTCATTTGCGAAACTTGTTTGCAGAGGTTTCTAACCTACAAAGGACTACAGCCAGTTTGAGGGCAAATTAAACTGTAGTAAAGGTTTCCTTCTACTCATTATGGTTCGTTCGCTACTGCTGTCAGAGAAGAAGAATGAGAAGAATTAATGAGAAGATGAAACAGGGAAAATGTCGAGGTGGTTTTCTGCCGAAACACGTGCTTTCGCTGGGAAATATAAGGTTAGTTCTGAGTTGTATGCAACAGATACTTCCTCTTTGGGGGCCTTCTTCACCAGTTTTCAGCCCTATACGAAGATAGTGCTACTTTTCCTTTTGTATTACAGCATACAAACAATGACTGCCATCCCTACATAGACATTCAGCTGCAGTGTTCACTTACGGGCACACTCTGGAAGGTCTCCGTGCCATATTCCATCATCTCCACATGTCAGCACTCCTCCTTTAACCAGAGCTAACCCCTCACTACAGCCAAACTTCAACACTGTGCCATTCAGTATCCTCTCAGGCAGGTCAGTGTCCAGAACAAGAGTGGCATTGTCTCCGAGTCTACTCAGACCGGGCACTTTACAGGTGTCTGAAGTAAAGAATTAAGACATACCTAATAATTATAAAATGAATTTAGAATTAATTGATTATGCACATTCCACACTGCAGGCATGACGTCTTGTCAGTGTACGACTGGAATATCAAAGTTTCCGCCTACTTATATATATATTCCAATGCATGCCCTCTCCAGCATATAGTACTATATATCTCTAAATTAACATGCCCCCACCATAATTAATGACTATCTTCCTACCCTCCCCAGCCAACCCTTAATGTCACTATCTATTGAGTAAGGAAATTGCTATGCACCTTCGAATTCAACATGCATGTATGCATGGACGTCAATCATCCATCAAATGCAATCATTCGCATATGAAAGCTTGTACACTTGACATTACATTATTGGGCCATGTACAGGAGACCATGCATGCATGGTAACCAACCCATCCAGCAACTCATCAAATTTTCTCTTCACAGGTGTGTATATCCTTGGCATTGATCACTTATATCTACTCCTGAACTTTGGTAAAATTAATGAGTGAAGCAAGTGCCTTGATTTGTAATAATTATTGGAGATTCCTATAGACTATTAAACTAATTGCATTCAGTGTTCACTTACGAGCACACTCTGGAAGGTCTCCTTGCCATATTCCATCATCTCCACATGTCAGCACTCCTCCTTTAACTAGAGCTAATCCCTCAATACAGCCAAACTTCAACTCTGTGCCATTCAGTATCCTCTCAGGCAGGTCAGCATCCAGAGCAAGAGTGACATTGTCTGCAAGTCTACTCAGACTGGGGACTTTACAGGTGTCTGCAGGGGAAATGAAATGAATAATTATTATAGATGACAATGCAGTCTGCATGCCAACATTTTGACAGTTTGGTATAGGGGTGTTTTCACAGGATGACTGGCTGCTCTGGAGACTTGAAAATCTTGCAAACACAACAATCTATTGTATCTTGATGTATCTTTTGGGCCATCTTCAATGCTGTACCCCCAACTATCTGATTTATTGAACATACATAGGGAATTGTTAGCAAGTAGTTCGAGTTCAGGGGCGCCCGGCGCCCCACGAGTTCTTTAACTCGAAATACTTGTTTCTGACTACGTACATACACTGTTACATGACAAAGTGGGTAACATTTATGAGCCTGGCAGGTGAATGTACTGAGACAAAGCAGGTTAACTTATGCACTTATCAGTATTCATGAAACCAGAAGTAACTGCGGCTGCTCTCACAACACTCTCTGCTGCCACTTGTGTTGAAGTGCCTGCCTACAAGTTGAGCACCTAGATCATGCAGGAGTTGTTTTTACAATTACACTAGATCTATTCATTAAGTGACAGTGTTGTGCTACATGTTGACACACTGCAGTGATGATGTGACAATTTGTTCGGATTCAGGAGCATTAGTATAAGTAATCTGTTGAAGCGAGCTCAAGTAATTCATCTTGAATGTTTTGACCCTGAGGGGCATCATCAGTAAGTTGAAGTGCCACAAAAGGTGCCCTCATTATATAGGGTTTGGACTTCCCGCCACAGCAATTCTGATCATGTCACTTATTCTACTTGGGCAAAGAATGGAGGGCAGTGAAGAACATGGACCTCAAAAATGGAATTGCCATGCATGCTCAAAAGACTGCACAAGTCATCAACTGGCAAGAAGCAAAGATCCTTGCAAAGGAGGACAACTGGGGAAGAAGAAGGGTTCCAGCAAAGAAGCTTAAGACCATACAATGATGAACCTGGATGATGGCCTAATTTTGGATCCATCGTGAACTCCCTTTCTTTGCCCCAACTAGAAGTCAAGTGACCAGAAGTGCTGCAGCGGTAAGGAGGGCAGCGATGACCTTCATGGAATCTGAAAGAATCGTCATCATCATGCATGGATAATAAAAGGAACAGGTTACCAATAGTTCTATACTACTCAAGGTATTGCCTGTACTCTAGCTTCCATTCAGAATTCATCTCGCCATCTCTTCCTGGGTCTTTCCCAGAAAGAAATGAAAGAAAGAATTCTGAATCCAAAATAATTTCATAGAAGAATCAGTCAGGTAGGCAAATTTTATTGATCTACAAGGCGATGATGAGAAATGAAGTTTAATTCCATATCATCATGCTTGCATGGGATCTGCTGCTTTTACAATTAGTGACTCACCTTTTAGCTCACTGCTATCCATTTGCATGTAAATACCAAGACGTCTGATACAGTTATCATTGGGCGCAAGCAGGCCATGAAACCCAACAATATGTCTCTCTGTTATGTTGTAGACTGTGGCATTGCTTCCAAAGACCATGTCCTCAGGCGGTCTACTATCTGAGAAGACTAGCTGAATAGCGAACCCACTCAGGCAATTAACTGTAATGATTTAATAGAGCATTTGAGTGTCAATTGGTCGTACAATCACAAAACCCTGCTTAAGTCAACAGTGTCAGGAGCAAGCATGCAGGTGAGCAGTTATAATCATACATAATACTAGAAATAATAATAATTTTCTACAAAAATTGTAAGGATGTATATAGGGATGGCATAAAACGGACAGAAACAAGTAAAGGCTGTTACACGGTGGAGCATTAACCATGGCCCCTACATGCAAGAATGTTGCACCATATAGTCCTACATCCTTGAATGTAGGGATGATGGTTAATGCTCCACTGTGTAATATAACATGTAGCCTTTACTTGTTGCTGTCCTCTTTATGCCATCCCTACATCCTTACAATTCTTGTAGAAAATTTTTATTATTTCTAGTTTCTGTACTTTCTTTAGTGGGCAGCTAAGCTGAAGCAAGACACTTAGTCTCAACCATAGGGCATTGGTGCAGGCATTATACCTCATTTCTATAATCCTGGAGCTCAAGGTGTGGGCTAGCACCTAGGTTCCACGCTAACCCATGCGCGAGAAACGGCGATCGGAAGCCAACCATGGAGGGGAAATGCACACACTACTGCAAAAGTCCTTCAAACGGCGCACAATCTAACTGCTGCAGTTGCTAACAATGGCACCAGTCACTCCGGTTTCATCCGGTTTAATTACGTAGTTTGAAAATGGCAGGAGTTGTGGCAAGCGCTGTCTTCCGCACTAACTCGCGCCGCCTTCTAACCTACAAAGGAATGCAGCCAGCCAAAATTGATGCAATAGGGTGCAAGAGGTATCCTCCTGGTCCCTCTGGTTTGTGCGCTACAGCTGTCAGAGAAGAAGAAGAAGAAGAAGAAAAAGAAGAAGAAGAAGAAGAAGAAGACGGTAATGGTACATGGGTAATGTCGAGGGTGCTCTCTACATGTAGGCGCACCTTCACTGGGAAGTAAGGTTAGTTATGTGCACTGTTCAGTCCCCGCTTTGTCATGGTAAGTTTCATTTGCCGGTTTTCGATCCTCTTCAGGAGTAGCGTGACTTTTCGTTTGTATTACAGCATACAAACAACCACTGCCATCCCTACATAGACAGCACTACCGTGCTGTCTGATTATAGTCAATTTGATGCAAATGCTTGAGCATTAGCTGCAGCTGCAATAGAAGCTTAGATTTAAGTGTGAAAGCTAGTGAACCACAATTATAAACACAATTACAGTAATCTATTTTATACGTACCTACAATGTCCTCCTTTGGCATACATTGCAGCTACGTATGCTGCATCCATGCAACAACACCCTGATGACCATGACTGTCAGTTCAGCCTATATACAGTACTTTTAGTGTCGGTTGTCCCAAACTGGATATTTGCATCGGTTATCAGCTTGGTGATGTCATAATGGTGGCTACAACTTCAGTTCAAACAGTGGCGATTGGAACAAGACAGACCAGTCTAAAGTGCATACGGACAATTTATATATAATTAAGGCTGAGGATGGTAGGGAGCTTTTGGTTCCAGGATAGGTGAACAGACAGCACAAGGGTTAAATAGACTAGTACCAATCTCATGCAGTTAACAATTTTCTGAAACGTGTGCTCCATGCAGCCCACTAAGAGAACTGTAAAATCACAACCAGTTCCAGTCAAGCAACAAGCAACAGTAACTCAACACCATCATGAACCAAATTGCCGTGAAGTTCGCTATTAATCTTCATGAATCTTCACGGCTTTATCTCCTTAGCAGGAGGTATAGCCAAAACAGACAAGTTCAGTATATAGCGACATGGAATATAAAAGACATATATAGTATATATAGTTATGTAATATACAGTCATTGAGTCATTCATCAGTAATAGAAAAATTCTTGCGCCATCTCTTTCGGGGTCCCCCCCTCGGTCTCTTTCCCTTTGCTTCCTCCTCAAACACTATCTTCACCAACCTGTCGTCTCTCATTCGTTCCAATTTTGCCTTCCACTTCCTTTGCTTCTCCTTTACCATCTCAATCACTGCTTCCCTCCCTCACCTCCTCATTCCTGACTCTATTCATTCTCGTCAAACCTTGCACTCTTCTCAAACACATCATTTCAAATGCTTGCAGCTTACTTACATGTCTCCCCTGCACTGTCCATGTCTCACATCCATATAGGAGCGTCGGCACCACCATAGCATTGAAGACCCACATTTTAGCTTTCTTCTACAATTCTCTTCTCTCCAATACTTCTTTCCTCATTGCTCAAACCACTCTCGCTGCTGCACCAATTCTCTGCTCAATCTCATCATCACATCCACCATCTCCACTTATCATCACTCGAAGGTACTTCAATTTGTCCACTTCTTCAACTTCCTGATCAACACTTATTTTGTATCCCTCACCTGTCCTGCTAACCATCATTACTTTTGTTTTCCCCCAATGCATGCTCATTCCCCACTTCTCCATTACCACTCTCATCTCAGCTAGATTTCTCTCCATATCCTCCTTCTTTTCAGTACATACAATTATGTCATCTGCAAATAGTAGCATCTGAACCAGTGTAGTAGTGAGCTGTACACCACCTTGTAGCCTTTCCTTTACCTCTCTCATCATTCTATCCATGTATACATTAAATAACCATGGCGACAGCACACAACCCTGTCTCACTCCCTGACTGATGGGAAACCAGCCTGACAGCATTCCACCAAATCTAACACAGGCCTCACTTCCTTCATATAATGACCAGATTGCTCTCATTAGCTTTCCCTTCACTCCATACTCATCCAACACACACCACAGCTTATCCCTACATACCTTGTCATATGCTTTCTCGAGATCCACACATGCTACTGCCATCTGCCTGTTCTCCTCCAAGATCTTTTCACTTAGTTGGCGGACCATAAATATTTGGTTTCTTCCTTGTGTGAATCCCCCCCCCCCCCCCCCCCCTGCACCTCCATAACCTTACACTCAGTTCTGCTTCTTACTCAGGCATCCAATATTCTTGTGTACACCTTGCAGGCTATGCTGAGGAAACTTATACCTCTATAGTTGTTGCATAACATTTTACTGCCTTTCTTGTGAATGGGCACAATAACTGCTTTCTTCCAATCAGCTGGCACCTCCCCTTTCCTCCACATCAAGTTTATGATCATGTGCAACCATTCTGCTACAACCCTTCCTCCAGCTTTTAGCATCTCAGCACTAATAACACATAAGCCTGGAGCCTTCCCCTTCTTCAACTTAGCAATGGCTGCTGTGACTTCCTCCATGCCAATGCATTCCTCCTCCATCTCTGATTCCACATCCTGTCTACTGTATTTTTCCTCCCCCTGAGCATCCCCACCTAGTAACCCTCCAAAGTATTCCTTTCATCGATTCATGACCCTTTTCTCATCCGCAATCACCACACCATTTTCATCACATAGCATTCCATTCATTCTACTTTCATTTTTGCTTGTCACTCTTTCCCAGAATCTCCTCTGGTTTCTCTGAAAATCCTCCTGCAAAGACTTGCCCATTTTGATCCATTCCTCGTTTTGCGCATTTCTGACTACCCTCTTAGCTTCTCTTTTAGCCTTCAAATACTCCTCTTTAGCCTCTGATGTCTTCTGCTGCAACCATACTATATACGCTACCTTCTTCTTCCTCACTACTTCCTTCACCTCATTATTCCACCATTTTGTCCTCTTTTGCTGGCCCTTTGACCGTTTCATCCCAAACGCTGCCACAGCCGTGCTTAGTATAGCCTCTTAAAACTCAACCCATGCCTCTTCAACAGTTGCCCCCTCTGCCTGACCTTCATGCCTCCTACCACTATTCATTTTCTGCCTAATTCTACTCTGATATTTCAACTGTTCACATCTCTCCTTTATAGTCTCTCTATCCTTACCCTTACTCTATTCTTCACCCTATCCTTTCTTTCTCTCTTGCTCCTCATGCTCAACTTCATCAAGACTAGATGATGGTCACTCCCTATCTCTGCACCTCTCACTACCTTCACATCATGTACCCTAGCCTTGGTTTCCCTTCTCACCAGGAAGTAATCGATCTGGCTCCTCAGTTGTCTCCCGGGGCAAATCCACGTGTACTTATGTATGTCCTTATGTGGATACCATGTGTTGGTGATCATCAAGTCATTCACTGAACAAAAACTCAACAGCCTTTCCCCACTCTCATTTCTAGCATCCTCCCCATGACACCCCAGAACACTACCCCAAACTTCCGTATTTCTTCTATTTCCATAAGTCTCCCTTCTTCCTACATTCTCCACAACCTTCTGCATCTCAGCATGAAACTGGTCTTTGGCCTCACTCTTGCTGTCGTCCATTGGAGCATACGCTTGCACCAACTTTTTCCACGAAAGCAGTGAGCATCATTAACTTTCGTTAGTGAGGTTCACTACCCTGCCACAGATATTGCTACTTTGTTATTACAGTGAAAGGACTTTTAATACACTAGTATACAATAGTACAGTTATGTTTAACCAAATAAAATACACCGGCCATTAAAGTAGCAGCACTGGCTAACATGTGAAAATAAAACCCGCACAATGTTTGGTACAGCTGTTGATAAAGATACCTAGAAGATGTATCTAAATCTATATAACTATATATTCGTAGTCAATCACTTGATCCTTCCCTATATACTTGAGTTATGGAAGACAGAAATATACGGCCAAATGGAGCTGCTCTCTATGTGTTAGGATTAAAGTTGTAACAATAATCGGATCAGCAATTGGTATCGGCCGATATTGGGTCTCTGTAACCTTATCGGTTATCGGTTTTTCCTTCGTCACCTACCGATCACAGCTGTTTCGTATGTATAAATGGCGGCAGCTTAGTTTTGGTTTGGAAACCTGTCCATAGTATGCAAGTTTTCACCTCGTATCGTGAAGTGAATATATTATAGCCTTTTCTCTGTGAAAGAGGATGCAATCCATAGGAAACTCCGTATCAAGGTGAGCATAACAGTGGATAATGTGCTGTAAAGGATAAAAGCGTTGTTTATGCTGTTATGTTAGCGATATTTTGGCAAACATTTGCTCGTATTAAACGGCTCGTTGTGCGTTTCTCCGGGTTTTCCTACCTACATGCGATGCATGTCATGATAGCCCAACCACTCTACAACATAGCAAAGGAGAGCTTATTCTTGAGCCATTTTCTTACTTCATGTTTTGAGCGAAAATAAAATAGTCACATAACACAGCATGTGTATAGGGTAGCTAGCTAGGTGACTACATAATGCACTTCCCCACGATCCCAGCTAGTGTGACTAAGTCTCAGTGAATTGAGAATGTCTCTGTATTGCAGGTTTTGCTTTACCTTTGCTAAATTGGATCTGCAATGCTTTGACTATACAGTATAGTGTAAGCTAGCTAGCTACATGCTTGCTCATAGATTAATTGCATACTTTTTCCCAGTAACTACTAGTCTAAGCATAAGCTTTAAATAAGTCTAGGTGTATTACATAATCTGCAAATAAGTATATAACAAACATATATAAGTTCAGTATGTTATGTATGTGCTAAGAGATTGTTCCGTTATTCCTTCTTTTTCTATATTGATGGCTGCATGCAGTTGAGCTGTCAATGCCGAAGTTTGCTTCATGCCTTCCAGTGGATTATGCATTGCACAGTATGTTCTCTCTAAAGTGTTGAGAATATTGTGTACTGACTCTGCCCCTTGCTCACTGTGGAGCCTCAATGCCCAGTGCCACCTCCTCATCCACAGTACAACATGATCCTTGAAAAGGTACAAATTTGATGCAATGCTGGCATGCACATGGGAAAGTTTCTCGGTACACTGTTAAAATAGGGAGTGATGATTACACCCATAATTGGTGTCGATAGGTTGCCACTGTGAGCACACATATTTGCTGTGTGATGTTCACACAATTCCGATTCCCAATCTGCGGCCATTTAAACTAAGCTGCCATAGCGAAACGGCCGTGATCGCGATTATGTCACCTCCAGCACGTGACGTTTACGAGTAAAGTGTTATGTCGAGTGGTTACGTTGTTGCAGCGTTTACCGTTAGTTTGTTCTGGGTCTGCGGCGCGCATAGAATCGCCAGGAAGAAAGATTCACCAGCATGGGACTACCTCGCTGTCGACGAGGACCTCAACTTCGTAGTGTGCCAGTCCTGCAACAAGAAGGAATCCGCGCAGCGGTAGGAATTGCGTGCACGAGTAATATTATGGACCGATTATACGAATTTGGTGCAGCATCTGAAGGACAAGAACGCTCAACTACACAGAGAGTTTCAACAAAATGGTTGAGGTGCAGAATGCATCGACTTTATCAAGTAGTCCAGCGCCTTTCTGGCTAATATCGCTTCAAGCCTGAAAGCGGAGATGGCATATGAATCTGTAGGCTAAGCTGTATTAGTGATGTGCGCACACAGCGTATTCACGGGAGAACTGGTGAGATGATTGCACTCGATTGTCAGCCGTTCTCTGTGGCTGAGGACCAGGGCTTCAGGCAATAGATCAAAGAAACCAAGGTACACACTGTGATGCAAAAATCGGAATATCTGATCGGTATCGGCACTTAAAAATCAGAAATCGGATAATCGGTAAAAATCTATATCGGTGCAACTCTAGTTAGGATACTAATTGATGAGACATATGCTTGCATATTATATTAACACACAATCAACTTTTCAACATTAATTTTTCTTAATCTCGAGCTTGTACTACATGTTTCAAAATTAAATTGATGTAACTCCTAAGAGATTCAACTACATGCTGTTGCCCTAAATTGCAGGAAGGTTAGTTGAGGTGATAAAACTACAATTATCCGGTCCATTTGGGTGCATGTGCATAAAGACGGAAATCCTTTGCTCTCAGCACAGTAGAAGTGTTTCAAGCCCCCAAAATCTTTCTGGTGCTCTCTTGGAAGCAGAACTGTACAAATATACCCATTTTATCTCCGCATGCAATGATTATCATAATGCACTCAAGTGTGCTCTACCTCCCTTTGAACCTCTACTAGATCTCAAACATATAGCATATGGCCACTTACCAGATCTATCCTCAATTGGAATACGAATAGCTCCGATGCTCACTGACCCATTCAATACAGATATGTTTGACTGATAAGTATAAGCATTGTCTGTCCCAACATTCCACATTACAGTTTCACGGAGGTCATTTTGGAATGTGGCTGCAATCCCTGTAATGTGGGTGCTAGTTGAATAGACAGTGATGTCAAGCAATCTTACTGCATAATAATTTGAGCTTGCAGCAACACTACTAAAGTAAATGTCACTTATGTCCCCAAAGTGCACTCCATACATCTCTCGTGCCACAATACGGGATGGGCGTTCAGGCCACACTGACGGATCAATGTAGGCACCAAGCTGATCGAAAGCATCTCCAACACTTCCCCAAAAGGCTACCAATGGACCGAGCACTTCAATGTACCTGTTGCTGCTCGTATTCTTGCCTACAAATATCTCCTCCCTCTCTCTAGATGCTCCACGTCTAGTAATAACAAAACCTACGCCATCCAGTACATAGATTCTTCCGTTCGGTGGGAACATGGTGATATATCCGTACATCTTTTCAATGAAGTCTCCGTGCTCAAGAACAATTGCAGACGTGGCGCCAACATCCTGAAAGTTTGTCACAACACTCTTTCCAACCAACACGTTAAACGTGTTATCTTCGAGCACACTGTACACAGTTTGAAACCCAACCACACCGCCAATCCTATCGCTACAAATGCCCCCTTCTTGCGCACAATTTTGCCAGGTGAGGACCTGTCGTAGATGGAAATCCGTCACATTGCCCAAAGTAGACAGATCGTCAAAGGTTTCGCCGCCTGGTCCACCGATGGCAACTGTCTTGTACAGAGCGCCTTCCGCAACCGTACACCAGACGAGTGCTTGAAAAAGACCAAAAAGGCAACCAATCGATTTCATCCTGGACAAGACCACGCCTTAGAATCGTATGTGCTAACATGCAGATACGGTCGAGTATAAGCTACATCTACGAGCTAACATTCAGCTTATATAGACCCACTCCGCCCCTTGACCCTTGCGCCCTGGGAAGGCGTAGTCTCGCGGGGCCGGTGTAACAGAACCTGAGGTCCCGTTTACATTAAATACATGTTCTGCCGTATATACTGGCTACAGCGATTGTAACCTGGGCTGTATGGTGGTGCGTGGTGGTGGCAGTGGTGCTGGTGGTGGAGGTGGTGGTGGTGGTTGCACTGGTGGGTGTTGTCCTTGTAGCAGTGGCACATATAGCTACTAGTGAGGCATTGTAACTTGTACTGTGTGGTGGTGATTATAAATTATATAAATGGTGAAGCATTGTAGGTTATGTTAGTTACTCTCAAAAGAAATGAAAGCTGTTGTCCATGGTAACTATGCTACACAGATCAACGTTGATTTTATGCTTAATAGATAAATCAGCTATATGTAGTGTGTTGAGGTCATGTTGGGATGGGAACACTTTGTACGTGTGCATGAGTTGTGATTATGTGCATAATTGGTATATGACAATAGCTTTATGTAGGTCAACCAACAACCCCATTCAGTTATGCCATACTGTACATGCCACAGTGTGTACATGAGCAGACTGGGCCTCATCTGTAGCTGAAACCGTTGCCTGGTGGTTAGCTATGTACATACTCCTAGATGTGGTCACTACTACCTGAACACAGACATTGTCCCTATTCACTTTGAATTGTGAAACTATAGCTTACAGTCTTAATTTCCATTTGATTATTCATTTGCCTGCATTGTCTATACTTTACTTTACTGATGTTGCTATGGTGACACCTCAGATGAATCCTCATTTCAAATGCATTTCTGTCAAGCTCTAGTGACATCAGTGTCTGGTGATCCTCAGAGAGAGGAGGGAATCATACCATATACATAGCAGAGGAACAGTGTGTGTGTGTGTTGTGTGTGTGTATTATGTATATAATATAGTCAAGCAAAAAAGAGGGGGGAATGGGTGAAGTAGGATTTGGACCCTGCACCATAGGGATTATCAGGCAACTGTGCTAATGGCTGGGCTACTGCATGGGTGTTGATTCCTGGTAATTGGTGCTATAATTTGATTACCCCCATTTTTCACGGCCACCTTGAAGCGCAGTATGCAATTGTGCCCATGCCATGGGTCAGTTGGACCACCTGGGCACGGCTGCCACGGCTCATAGCTGTATGCGGCTATTTTGTTTCAATATCAGGCATCACTATGTTTCAGTATAAATGCGCAGTACATTCAGTATGCTCTTATGGGCATTTATATGTGATCTTTCAGCCCCCCTCCCGCAAAAACAAAGGTCGAATTAGAAAAAATGAATATTTGTTCTGCGCCAAATGATGAGAGTTTTAATATAATCGTGCCAAGCACACTTCCTCCAGGTCATCCCATGCTGCTGCCCCCATGCGCATTTTGGGTGCATTCCTTGTACGGCTTCACCCTAGTATTTTGTAACTTGTACTGTATATATACAAGACTCCTGTGCCTGGCTTGCCACAACCACAAGACAGCAGCAGTTATCCACACCATGTGGAAGGCGCGTTTTGGCACGTAGGCCCAGAATGAACTCTCTATACCCTGCTGGTCCGTAACTGATTTGTATACTGTATATGTGAAGGACACATCATCTAAATCAACAGTTTTATGCGAATGTGTGGTTTGTTTGTGTATAGTGCTGCTTTGGGCCAGTTTGTGCCTTAGTGCCGTGTGGCACAATGCACTCAAATATTGATATACAACAACCACCTGATGCTACCATTCCATGGCACCACTTCCATGACACTACTACCACCACCATGGATCACCATCACAGTGCAAGTTGCAGTCTGCACGTGTAGTATATGTGCAAGTGCTACTAAGAACAAGACCACCAGTGCAAGTTTCCAAGGGTAACCACTCCGAGTGCAGGTAGAGTGTTTGCGCTATATATATATATATACCACCAGAAACATGGAGACGAGAGCATGCATGACTGCAGAATGCATGTATGTGAGACAATTCTTTAACATCTGCTTTTACTTTTATGACACTTATTTACTCTTTATTCTTAGACTACTTAGTATGAACTTAAAACCATTTTCTCTATTTTGTATTGAACCTGATTGAAATTGGAATTAGAATAGATTGCATGGCTATTTACTGGTGAGCTGTTACCGCCACATTTGGTGGCAATGAACAACCAAGCATGGTGCGCCATGGTAATAGACCACCATACATGCATGATCAATTAATAACACCAAACTTAGTGGCTTATATTATTTGGGACAATGAAAATCCGCCAATAACTACTGCATGCATGCATGCATTATGATTTTCAGTCAGTGCAGAGCCATGGTCAGCTGAATATGGTGATAACGACCATTCACAATAACGTGCACTAGCTTGCAGCTGCAGCTGTACTCTACTTTAATTAAAGTTTACTTTGGTTGATACACTTCTACATTCAAGCTCTCTCTCTCTCTCTCTCTCTCTCTCTCTCTCAAGCTGTATTTAGTCATATAAACCCGCTAGCTATAAGCAAGGCCAGAGGAGGAGACAAATATATGTCTTCGATCATTGTAACACCTGGCGTCTACTATCACGTAATGGTTCGTATTGCGTCACCTACACTTTGTCTCAGCCGGCTACCCCACGTGTATGCGGTCGTTGAGGTAGATATAGCTACGTAGGTTTGCGCACATCGATCTGAAACGCCGCTACGTTCCCAGCACCAACTGACTTCTCACGCGGAACTCCTGTACTAGGACAGGAGTTCCGCAGACACGGTTTCGCAGGGGGGAACTGAAATCCTAGAGGGGGCATCCAGTCCTAGGACTCCAGTTTCGAGGGGAACTGATATCCGGGGGGAACTGATATCCTGTTACACCGGTCAGACCCTTTTCTTCTGATCTTGCGTAATCCGCCCACCCGAAGATTAAGAACGGGCGCTTGCGCAATACCGAATAGGATCTGGCCCCGCGAAAACTAGGGAAGGCAAAGAGGGTGTAGGAAAGTTTGCTAATTAATTTGCCTGAACCGACCAATGGGCTTTCGCCGACTGAAGTTCGGGGCCATGATGTACATGGGAACTGACAAAAGAATAGCGACTATTCACAATCCAGTGCAAGGAGGAGGAGGAGGAGGAGGAGGAGGAAGGAGTTTATAGGTAGTCAGGCCAAGTCAGAACAATATTTAGCCTAGACGGCCACTTGCACAGAATACTGAATGTACCGTATAATTATACATTTATATTATTACATGGCCATATGTAGTATTCAAAAACAACACGGCTCATACAGATCTGTGGCAGCCATGAGCAGGTGGTTATTTATGTCATTATGTCTACATTAAGGCAAGATTGTTATTTTGACAGCAGTGTCTAGAAACGTCTTATTATTATTAATTTGTATAATTCATTGTTATAACGGAAAATTCTCAATATTAAAACAATGTAAGGATTAGGGATGGCATAAGAAGGACAGAAACAAGGAAAGGCTGTTACACAGTGGAACATTAACCATGGTCCCTACATGCAAGAATTGTAGGAGCCTTTGGAAGCTGTATGCAGCTGCTCGCAATGCCACCAGACACACTGGTTTCATCAGGTTGAATACATAATTTGAAATTAATTGGCTTCCGCCTCACCTGGCCAAGCAACACAGCAGAAGTCACGGCAATGCACCCTCTTTTGGACTAAATTGCGCTGCCTTCTAACCTACAAAGGAATGCCGCCAGGTGTGAGAAGTATTCTCCTGGTTCCTTTATTTTGTGCGCTATGGCTGTCAAGGAAGAAGAAGAAGAAGAAGACAAAGACGAAACATGGGAAAGTCGAGGGCGCTCTCTACATGTAGGCGCACCTTTGCTAGGAAGCAAGATTAGTTATATGTTCGATCTGTTCAGTACCCACTTCGTTTGCTGGTTTTCAGTCCTATCTAAGACTACAAGAATAGGTACAATCAATAACCAGCACTATATATCTAGTTATGCAACACACAGTGCAGTACGCTAGCTAGTGAGGAGTACAGTCAACAAAGGATGGATGCACCAAATAGATAATATTAGTGTAACAGTGTCATTGAGTAGGTAATATGTTTTGCTGTATTCTTGACAAGGAAATCTTGTGGAAGGCACTAAAATGAAGTACTATAAACAACTATTACTCAGAAGGAGTAAACAAAATTGTATGTGTTGTACTATAGTACTATAGTACAAAGTTGTATGTTGCAGAAGTATACATACAGAACAAGGAAATTCCCACTAAAATGAAGGCTAGGAAATATATATGCAGTTTAAGGTTGCATGAAGGTGAAAGTAGGTAATGTTTTGCTGTATTCTTGACAAGGAAATACCACTTGTGGAAGGCACTAAAATGAAGTGCTATAAACAAATAGTACTCAGAAGGAATAAACAAAGTTGTATGTGTTGTACTATAGTACTATAGTACAAAGTTGTATGCTGCAGAAGTATACATACAGAACAAGGAAATTCCCACTAAAATGAAGGCTAGGAAATATATATGCAATTTAAGGTTGCATGAAGGTGAAAGTAGGTAATGTTTTGCTGTATTCCTGACAAGGAAATACCACTTGTGGAAGGCTACATAACATTATGAGCAAGTGCATCCAAGGCCGTGCTTGCTCGGTCTTGCATCATCAGCTGAATGACATAGACCACCCAGTTGCCATTTGGTTGGTTCCATTTGGATGACGTTGGTGGTATGGATAGCACCAGTTGGGTGACACTAGATTTTAGGCCATGTATAATATTACACATACATGCACATCTATACTCACAAGTGCGTGTACAATATGTACTGTAGCAGCAAAATCAGAGTAGTTCTAAGAGATGCAGGCCATAATATAACAAGTTGTGAGAATTGAAGTGAGCCTTACCGGCTGCAGATAGCAAAGACAAATGCATTGGCTATGACAGACTGAAAAAGTAATTAAAGTTTTATACTCCTGCATGCATGCACCAGCTGATTGGAACCACCAATAGTTGCCTGTACACACGTAATCCTCGTATAGTCTCTTCTCCATGATGCACAAGGGAGACCATGTGGCATAGAAGGACAAGTATTTTGGAAAAAAAAACTTGTGGGGCTGCCGCCCCAAATCAAAATACTCGCTCCCTTCAGTTGCTGTTCTGCCACTTACATACCATAGATAAGCACATGCACCCATGGCCACACACATACACATACACAAGCATGCACACACACGTACACGTACACACACACACACACACACACACACACACACACACACACACACACACACACACACACACACACACACACACACACACACATACACACGCACCCACCCACACACACATGCACAGAGAAAGCTTTAGTACAGATAGACAACGACTGTTCACAGAGCATGCATTTACAGTGAGTACTTCACAGTAACATAATGACTGTACCAAGGAACCCACAGTGGCCAGAGTAGCTAGTGTTCTGTGATGGCAATAGCTATGTACATATAATAGCTTGCTACAATGCAGTACGCATGGGCGAGGTTCTAACGAGCATTTAGTAGGGCAACTGCATGTGTGCGCTAAGCTTTTTCAATGCTACAGATGGTTGAAAATGTTTGTGTGTACAAATCACAGTGCTCACCAGTTTCTGCATTATACCTGTAAGGTGTTTCATGTGGCAGAATGTCAAAGTCTGCTTGCAACTGGATGTACGTGCCTCTGCGCTCATGCAGGCTGCTTTGTAAGCTTAAAAGCCTATATAGTTGGTTTGTGCTTCTGTGTGTGCTACCATATATGTGAGCCGTGGTGTGCCATGTGGTAGTGCCATAATTATAGTTGTTTATATTTTCACTTTTCTATGCTATCTGCAGTTTCACTGTAGTGCCTGAAGTATGGCCAGATAACTATTGTAGCCTGCTAATGTTGCATTTGCAGAATTAGCTAGCTGCTTCCAAGGATGCATGTATACATGTGCATTTCCAACTATCTACTTCTAGATGAACGTATGCACTGCATGCATGCATGGAAGGCACCAGTCAATTCAAGTGCTTGATAAGCACATGCTGTATTACCTTTGCAAACATTAGCAGTGTCGATGATTTGATAGAGGCTCATAGCTGTGAAGTTCAATTGATCACGTAAATGGTGAGCAGTACTGCAGCTTTAATAGAACGATGGGGAGCAGGACATCCTACTCCCCATTGTTCTATTATAGCTGCCGTACTGCTCACCATTTATATGATTATTCGCAGTGTTCACATTTACAAACTCCCAGCAAACCTGAGGACCTGGTATTGGCCAAAACACGTACTGTGTGTTTGATGACAGGATTGTCTATAGTCATCACACACACAAACAGCCTCCACTGCACCCACACCAACACTATAGTGTATTTTCTGCTTTGCAGTGTTTACACCTACAATGCCTGGTTTGTATTTATTATAGTATCAAAGACTGTACAAAGGAGCTTGAGCTCATGATCATTCATAATCAATTGAGCTGTTTTCATTGCTGAATTGCATGTGCATATGTGTTTAGTTATGCATGGTGTGTATATTAATGTATTCCTGTGTCTGTGTGTGCACAGATGCATGTGTGCCATGCATACACACACACACGTGTGTGTGTGTGTGTGTGTGTGTGTGTGTGTGTGTGTGTGTGTGTGTGTGTGTGTGTGTGTGTGTGTGTGTGTGTGTGTGTGTGTGTGTGTGTGTGTGTCACTGTGTGTGTGTGTGCATGCATGTGTGTACATGTCACCATAATAATATATATTATGGCAATGTGTTACATCAAGAATTATTAATGGAATTGTCTTCACAGCGTATACACACACAAATTGTTTTATACATCGTGAAACCTCGTTTCTTCCTACATGTCATCTCTTGTAAGGCCACTTCCTCTGAGGATAAGGAGTAATGCCACAAGTTGAACAACTGGAGTTGCCATGCCACATTACCACCCAAATTCTGACTTTCATCACCACTCAGCTCCTACCTTGCATCACCACTCAGCCTGTGTTTTGGCCTGTATCACTACTCTGTTCCTGGTATGCCTTACCACTGTGCTCCTGCATGGCTTCTTTTGACCACTCTTGAACTCAATTTCATGCAATGGCCAGGTACATGCATGCTACAGCATTTGCTCTGACAGCATTTCATCCTGTCAGGTAAATAAGGAATGTGCATGTATGCAAGTCAATCGCAAACAATGTGGATGCCAGATTGCAGGGGAGTGGGGTAGTGAAGTGTGTGTGTAATGTCAGTATTTCAACCTTGAAGTTTGTCTGAATTCATTTTGGAAAGATCTATACATGTCGCCTAACATGTGCACTCCCAGCCCCATGCAATTAGCACTATAACTTGACACTAAATTTGAAGCATTGCAGTTTATAATTCTGCAAATGCAACCACCTTTCTATATTCAGCTACAGTATAAAGGACAACTTACATTGCTATTCCATACTCCTCCCCATTCAACTCACTCCCAACATACATCACACTATGTAACAACCAAGACACTGTATACTCCTCTATATGGCAAAGTACCTCACTCGTATCAGCACACCAGACTTGATTCAGCTCAGCATAATTATGCCTACATATCTCCTTTCCAACACACCTATGTCAGCTTAAGTCTTGTTTGCAAAGATCATACAACTGTAGCTTAGATTAACTTTCTTTCTGCATAATACAGGAATTAATCAATTGCAACACAGCAACCAACACTATAATGAGGGTTAACCTAGGCATCCAAGGAAAATGTACAATGTACGTTGCATTCATGTACATGCAAACATGCATATATTACAGGCATGTACATACATATTGTAGTTGTATACCCGGTTTAACCCTTAAGCGCCCAATGACACATTTAGGCCAGCCATGCTTTGGAAATATTATTCTTCATTCAGTTTGTGCTGAATCTAGCTATGCGTTCAATTCCCAACCCTTGAGACTTGGGTTTGCATTGATCGTGAATACCCCTTTCATTAAAGAACTCACACATGTTGCAAATCACCGGGAAGCACAAAAAATTGGATAATGTTTCTGGGAGTAGTCTCTGACCTTCGAATATCAGCAAGAGGGAAGTTTTATAATGATTTTATTTTTTGCATAGATAATTCAGACAATCACTCCATCATTAATGTTGGTTCTGTTGCTTGCCCAGGGGAAGTATCCACAGCAAAAAAGTTGTTAGCTATACAGGATCCTAGCTATAACTGATTATTTTGTAGGATCCACACTGTATAGGAGAAAAGAGTTAGTTCTCCAAATACAAAGCTTGATCTTATAGGTTTCGAAACCTTGCCAACATTCCAACCAGATGCTCAGGTCTTCTTCAGAGTGAAAGTCTCGAAATCTATTGCCCTGAAGAAGACCAGAGTATCTGGCTGAAATGTCAGCAAGGTTTCGAACCCTGTTGGATCAAGCTGGTATTCAGAGAACTATAACTGCTTTTTCATGCCTATGCCAGCCCTCACTTCAGTCACACCGTAGTCTTTTTATGCATAGCTATCAACCAATGAATGATATTTGTCAAGCTAGCTCATGGGTACTAAGCTGTCACAAAAGTTGTGCAAAGTGTTCATACATGGCCATGGAAGACATGGAACTGGCGATAGTGTGGCAGTATATACGCATAACATATTATGTGAACCAGCTGTGATCAAGATTCTCTTCTTGCAATCCATAACTGAGGTCTGATTGCATACACCAGCTATAGGAATTGCACACTGCCTACACAAAATTAGGAGTTGAAATCTGCTTAAGGATCCGTTTTGCATTATTGCCAATTACAAGGTTTCCGGTAGCCACCTTTGCCACGGATCTCAGTAGCTGTCACCTGTCCTTACTGCCTGTTACTGTCTGATGATCCTTGACCCTCATTTATTCAAGTTCTTGTGTGAGGTATGAAAAACCTACAATCCAATTAAAAAGACCTCTGACGCATGTACTACAAGTGTAGTGCCATATGCAGAAGCAATATTTGTAAAATTTAATATGTTCTCTTGTTACATGAGGAAGCCATACATCAAAGCAAGCTGCAGTGTGCTAATTTTGCATAACGCCACTGTTTACGTTTTCACACCTCATAACACACTGCGTCAAACGAGGCTCTAATTTGCTATCCCAATCACTTTCTAGCCTTGAACAAACCTTTTGTTCACTGCTTTATCAAAATACCTTTGATATTCAACACCTTGTGAACTTTCTCATGAACATTGGCTCTGGAATGATGAGTGCTTGGCACTTGGAAGCATGATCATCAACATAAATTTATGCCTAGCACACGTGTATTTTTATGGCAGTGACATGTAATTGTGCATGTAATGTCTTTAGTGATAGAGAAATCAAGATTCCCTTACCTGAGTTCACTTGATGGATGAAATTGAAGGTAAGTCACGCCATTCCCAAGTTCTCCAGTCATTTAAATCCTAGTACACTCTCTAAAAAGAAAGTTCTCCCTTCATACGCCGCTTGTAGGACTTCTAATCATGTGCCCTAGTGCCAACTCAAGCGACGCCGATGCTTTATTCAGTACGAGAGGCCGCTGACAGCCTTTTTCTTGCGACGTTTCTCGCCTTTCGTCTTGTGCTCCGAGAAGAGCGTGTTCTCTGATTTCTATAGTAACTTCAGTCAGGTTCATTCGGTAAACTCATTCGACAGCGAACGAATTCAAGCGCTAATCGCTGCTGTTTGAATCGTAACAAGTCAGTTATAACTAGTACTTCTGAAGACATGAAAAATATATCGGAGTCACCAATTAGAATAATCATGAATCAGACAGTTTGCAACTCTATAATTATATATAAAACTATATTCTATATAAGTACATATTTATCTATAGTTATAATAGAAAGAGTAAACCACAACTATAGATAAGTACGTAGCTACAAAGGATAATACTCATAATATATTGTCTGCTTTTGTCAACGTTCATTTCTATCTTCTTTTACAGGAGTGGGCTGCATGGAAAGGCAAACATTGATCTCTCATTACAAGTAATGATGTGCTACACAACAGGAATTGCACTGCTGTGTTGCACAATTTACACAATGACACATGCTGGCTTTGCACAGTTCAAATACATCCAATGTGAATTAACACTTACTTTTGTAATTTTGAAACCCTTCGTCTCACACCAAGTACGAAAGCACCTGCAGGTACATTTCATTTTAGGTTTGCAGTGTGAAGTGTGAAGAACAAGAATACATTACTATTATTGTATTTTGCCGATATACATCATGGCATTCATTACACAATTGTCATGGCCTCTTGCCTAAAGCATGCCGTCCATAAAGCTACTACAAATAATCGTAAATTTAGCACTCTCCATTTTGAATTTAATTGGTGCTGGAAGCACATATAATAGCAGAGCCTGTAGTCTAACCTAATCATTAACCCTATAGGCCCGAACTTTAAATTTTGTGCCATGCACTCAGTACACAGAGTTAAAATGGCAGCACACAGAGACTAAATGACTTGAGCCAAGTGCGCACACTTTGTGGCGTTGTCACTGCCAGAAAGGCAAAAATGACGCGAGAATAGTTTGATACTGTCTCCGAGGATACCGAGGGCTTCTCTTTTGTCAGTTCAAGAACGTTTGCAAGCACGTACGGACGAAGAACACAAAATGGAGGGAGACTACGAGAATGGCGAGTTTCCGCATGCTGTAAAGCTTAGAGATTACATATTTTCCCTCTACCATGATAGCAATTTGAACGAGTGTCTATAGGCTCTTGTTCAAATTGCCTCTGTTCCATAGACTAGTACACAATGTGACATCGGTGTTAGGGAGAACGCTGGCGAATACGCGCAAACTTTAACAGTTGATTGCAGGCCTCAGTCACAGTCTCTGTGTGACAGGGCGTGTGTGTCAGGCGCTACTAGGAGACAGGAAAAGCAAGCCAGGTAAGGTCCAACCACTGCTGTAGGTCCTCTGAGAAAAGCAGTCCATTTAAATGTTTGTAGCAAAAGAAAACAGCTCTTAAACTGTGCCAATTTCTATGAAGAATAAACTCGTCATTCGCGCTTACGTGTATACAAATTTACGATGCGTAAACTCGCCATTCGAGCTTAAAGGGTAAAAAAACGGGCATTTGATTGGACGACGCAATAACATAACCGCAAACATGGCCACTCTGGCAGTGTGCATGAGCCTCGCAACCAGCCGTCTCTTAGACGCTCCGTGCTCCTCAGTTTGGTATTTTTGTTTCGCTATTTGAGACTTTAACTGTCAGCGTTTAGGGCTGCTGAAAGCCCTTTCTCTATGGCCAAGTGAGCTATTGGGCAAAAGCGTGCTTGGCTTTAGCACTGCCATATTGCCTAAGGAAATTGAAGATATGACCAAGCAATTCTTTTAACATGGTGTAGGTATAGCTAGCTGTAATATATGTGCATGTAAGTGTAGCTATGACAGTGGCCAACGTCAGTGCAAACAAGAACAGCACTATACCCAGGCAGTGTCACCCAGCTGCAATCATCCAAATGGTTTTGGATCAATGGCCTGCGTTGTCCACTGGGCAATGCAACGCGGAGCGAGCACAGCTGAAGGCTGTGCTTGCTCGTATTTAATAAATATTATACGGGAACTTAGCAAAATACTTCGAATGAAATTCATCCTACTATGTTGGCAGCCATATTGCCATTGCAAAATCTGCAATTACTCTCGCACACAACCGTGTTACCTTGAACACATGCGGTTTCCATACATGCATGTGATCAAAATGGGACAACCTGATTGGTTGAATCCAGTGAGTCTCACATTCCTAGCCGTATCTCGCCAACCAAGTGCAATTTGGTTAATCTGAATCCAGATTTGGAATCTACAGTAGTATCCTCGTAAAATTGTGTCAGTATCAGGGATGCCGTTTCAAGCGCTAGTGAGTGATCATGTGAATGATTGTGCCCAGTTATCATGTCTTGCACTATATAATGGCCTAAAATTGTGCAATTGAAAATGGTCGCGTGACACAGTGCCAAGGGTTCTGCACTTTAGTGGCCTTGAGTATAGTTTAGCTTTGGTAGAGTTGGATTAAAAACACATGCGACATCCTGTACTATAAGGCTTCCATTCCTTCATAGTTTATACTATACCATCTTACCTATACTACACATATATTAGACTTTGTAGCAAGTCCGTGTAAATGACACACGTTAACCACCATGCAACATTTTTAGTCATCATTTAAGCTTCAGAGAAGGACTATAGGATTCAGTCTTGGCCAGACAGTAGAGACTATATTAAAGACCATGAATATGAATGCCATAATCTAATTTTGTGTGAAATATACCAAGTACCTGCATGACTGTTTTAGCACTTGCCATTGTTTATATACTGCATGAGGTGGGTCTTTAGGCCCGTTCACACACTACCTGTAATGCGCATTCAATCCGGATTCGAGCGTTAAACACTCCGATGCACATCGGTTTCGATGCGCATTTGCCTCGCCGATCAGGTTTTGCGAGTTGATCACGTGATAGAATTGCGTAAGGTGCAAGACCGGTAGAAAATCGGCAGTTGAGCGTATGAGCGAAACAACGTAGCAGCTGCGCAGCAAAATTATCGAGCGAAAAGCGGGCAGCAGAAGAGACAAGCCGTCTGTGACTGAAATTGTGATTAATCCTCGCTCGCTGTCTTCTTCTTCCTTCGATATCCCTTCTACTCCAGTTCGCACAATGTTTCAGGCACAACCGAACATAGTTCAGCCACAAAACAAGTGCTAACGCTACCATTGCCTCGACATACGCCATTTTCTTCGAACCCCTGTTGCATCACCAGGAAACGTATATTTCACGTGTGCTACGAGTGCCAGC
This sequence comes from Ianthella basta, assembly GCA_964019415.1. Taxonomy (NCBI): domain Eukaryota; kingdom Metazoa; phylum Porifera; class Demospongiae; order Verongiida; family Ianthellidae; genus Ianthella; species Ianthella basta. The sequence goes on along the minus strand of OZ025871.1, from coordinate 10,252,907 downwards.
GCGAATTTCAAAAGTACAATGTGAATGCGATGAATGCGCATTGAAATGAAGTGGATTCCAATACGGATCGAATGCGCAGCAAGTGTGAACAGGCCTTTAATCTCAGAACAATGTCTGCATTTCAATACAAATGGACTCACTGCTCAGCTGCTTTACAGCACACAGCGTCATTCTTCTTGCAATAAACCCTAAAACACTTCTCTTGGTAGACCTTGGTCAGCGTGTGAGATACCTCTTCTGGAGCTAATGTCTCAGCAACCACATCTGGGGAGCTCTTCCTGTAGAAATGAACAAGCTCCACTGGGTTGCTGTCCTTGTGACCGTAGTCAAATTTGACCACCTGGAGATCAAAGGTAAGCATGAGATAAGGTTATAGAAGCATTTTAGCACTTTTGTAGTGTGAGTGCAAGAGTGAAAATTACACACATGTACAATAAGATCCTCTGCTTCACATTTGCCAGCAGAAATCTCTTCTGCAAGTTTCTTCACATCCTACATCAAAGTAAAAAACAACACAATCACACAAGATACAAAATTACATGCGAGTAAGCACACGCACACATATATGCATGCACCCATGTAAACACACCACAAAATGCACACAGTACAAGTACAGCATTGTACAGCAGTATGTCCTTACCGTCTTCAACAATTCCATATATCTTTTTCTGTCAAGGGGTTCTGTCTGTCCAATGAATTTATACAGCTGCCTTTTCTCCAGCCGTGCAATGAGGTCCTTGGCAGCACTGAGTTTGCCTAAGGGATCTGGACTGGTGCAGCGCCGAATGTGCTGGATCACACTGTCATTTAGTTGGGAGTAAGCCACTGGATCATGTATACACCCGGCAATAGTCCACACAACACTGCAGGAAAGACAGACTTGCACAGTTACATGTCAAGTCATTAAAGTTGTTAATTCAAATGGTGTTCAGCCCTCAAATACACCACGGCTGTTTTACTTGTATCCTGCGTGTACAACTTAGTAATTCTTACGCAATAGCAAAATGGCGCCCATTTCCCTATGCTGGCCATGTATAAGGATATCAGTCCTCCTGGTTTTCCTAGATAAATGAAGGCACAGCACTTGATCGTTGGTATTATTATAGACGTTTTGGTATCGGTCCCATCTTACTCCTTATTTCTGCAGGTTTCCAGGACCAGTATGTTTTATATTGTAAACATGTATTATATTTTAATACTAAATGTCCATTTCGCACATATATTCATCAAAGCTGCAGGGAAAGAAGGAGTAAGATTAGACCAATACCCAAATACCAAACAATTACCAGCAATCAAATGCACCGAGCTGTTTCTTCTGAAAAACCTGGAGGAATGATATCCATTATACATTGCTAGCATAGGAGAAAAGACGCCATGTTTCGAATGCAAAAATGTTGCATAATAACTAAGTTACCCCGGAGAAACAGCCATGGCACATACCCATCCTTGCCTTTGAACCACACACGATAATTTGCAAGGACCAGAATGTCCCTCAACCTAGACAATGGTGATGCAAGAAAGATGTACCACACAAGTTAAGCACTAAATTAGATTACAGATGACTTTCACATCAGCACATACATATACTCAATGGCTTTCCCTGTCTTGTGCTGGTAGGCCTTCTGGTGCAGGGTCATACGGATGTGAAACATGTTATACAGGTTGAGAATCTCCTATATACAAACAAACAATATACATCTCCTAATATATCTTTTTTACTTTTCATACACAGTGCACACAATAGTGAAATATATACAAAACATGGAAGTTGATGGTACATTTGTATGTGGCAACATGAAAAAGAATGTCATTGTGAATAGATTAAATCATGTACTGATCGGTTGTTAAGCACATGCATTTAGAGGTCTGAAAGGATAAAAATATGCGCCTAAGCAAGGATATGCACATACAATACCAATAGGTCAAGAAATTATGATTATACTAGCAGGGCGCCTGCTTTCAGCGGGCTTCTGCTACGGTGAGTCACATGCTAGCAAGTTAGGCCTAGGGTGATTTGAAGAATCTGCACTGTTAGCAAGAGGGTAACTGCTATAGCAGGGCCGTAGCACCCAGTCCGGCCAGTCCGGCTTTATCCTCAGAGACAAGATTTCTAAAAATCAGTGCTAAGCATTTTAAGACAGTTTCAGATTGGGGGGGGCTAACCAAAGTTTGCAATGCTCTGTTTTCTGATTGATCTCCTTACCGCGCGCGGGTGGCTGAATTTCGCCTAGTTATTAAGTGAAATAGCACTTAAATGAACAGTTCTTATCTGCGCTGCACGGCGGCCATCTTACAATGACGTTTGCATAAAATTATAAAAACGTTGCATCATTCTGTAGATGTTATAAGACACCTTTTACTGTACTGTATGCATGGGGATCCTACATCTCTATGCTTAAAAGTGCCTGCAGATCTATTGTGATACTCCCACAATATACACAGTCAAGCTGTCACATGCAACAGCTGTTGCTACATAGTGTGAGCACGATTATTGCAAGATCTTGTTGTGACAGCTAAATCAAGACCGATTCAATATTATTTGTCACATGCAAGAAGGCCATTGACAGGTTTGCTGCAACAAAATGCTTTAAGACTCAGCTTGTTGAACACATGTGAGTGGGATACTGATAGTCTTGAAATGCCCCAGAATTGATCTTAGAGCATCCAGATTTCAAACATTTCCGGGGTGGGCATGCCCCCAGACCCCCTTAGAAGGTCAGGCATGCTATGTCATGGCCGGACCGGTTTCTATCCTTGTGCTACGGCCCTGTATAGTGATGGCCGAATTTAGATGACAGTGAATCAAACCACCCAATAAACGGAAGTTAAAGGAGCAATAATTAATAAAATAGCTGTCAGCCGTGAACAAAAACCAGAAATTGCAGGATATCTCTTCAAGAACTGCAAGACATGCAATTTCAACCCATGGAGGACACTTCTGGAGCCTCACTTTCTAATCCCTGAGAATTTGGTGGCATCCTGTGCAGTAGTTTTTGCCGAATCGCGAACAAACAAACAAACCAACTAAACTGTAGGTGAGCGGATTTGAGAAAAGGTTCAATTTTGTGCAGTTTATCGATTTTGAGTGAGTGACACCTTGTTAAAGCGGAATGGTTGAGCTGTCTATTGCTCATTGTTGCGCTTCGATATCTGCTCCCGTTACCGAGATACACTCTCCTGAAGTACGAAATTACGCTCGGTACGGAATAGGGAAAATGGCATTTACACATTTACTTTCGGTTATAGCCAAATTGGTGGATACGTTGGGGTGGTCGTCGTGAGAAGCATATCTGCCTTGTCTTTGGCACAACAAGGTCTCCAAGTTCGTCGAAGAAGATAAATTAGTATACGTATATTGACTACAGCAGGACCTGGTTGTTATGAATAATGTGCGTAGCTTTTCACGCTCATGTGAATCATCCGTATACGTCGCGCATGACGGCCAACCGTTAAACTTTGCAGTCTTCGTTTGAGCTTCAAAGATGGACTATAGGCTTCAAACTTGGCCAGAAGGTAGGGACTGTACCATTGATATAAATGATGCCAAAAGCCAAATTTCGCTGAAATGTCACCCATGCAACTGTTTTCGCCCGTAGCTATTGTTTACATATTGCGCGAAGTTGGACCTTTTCTCAAATCTGCTCACATATAATAATTATATGCAAACATCAATTAAGATGACCGCCACGTAGAACAGTAAGTGAGTTATCAGTTAAGCACTATTTCACTAGTTTACAGTCATTATTACACGTAAGACAAGTGGCTAGGCTACCGGGGAGGCCTTTAAGCACCAAATAGAAGGGGTGTACCCCTGGAATCACTAGGCACCTAACAAATAGGGTATGTAAAAACTGACAAAGAAATCTGCGCTTAACAGATGATATGCGCTTATAAGGAGGGTGTGCTTAACCAATTAGTACGGTATCGCAATACGCACACATATAATTATCCAAACACACATTCAGGTCTCGCACACAACAAGCACAATGCAAACTGCATGCACTTACATACACACACACATGTACATGCACTGACAAACACTCACAAACTTCGCAATGTAGCATACATTATCGCTCATTTTACTGTATGACATTGCACTGTATATCATCAACACAGTCCTAGTGATGAGTTCCAGAACCAACCAGAACTGGCTTTTGTGCAGTGGATTTGCCACTTACCTTATCACGAAAGCAAATGCGTCATCGACTGTCGACCTTAATGACACGGGCAAAAGTCATACAACGCTTATGGTCAAAATTCAGGCTGATGCCAAGGTGATGACAATCACGAGCAAAGTAGTCCCACTTGTCAACATCAATGCCAGTCTCCTTGTTCGCCACAATCTGAGAGGATGGAGCATTAATATTGTAATTTTGTAAGCAAACACAGCACCTCAACATATCTTATTAATATAAACGTAACACACATTTTTGTTGTTCGGGATATTCTCTTTCAATTCAGGACAGAACGTCACTAAACCTGGTAGGATTACAAAGAGGCGTACTGGGAGTAACCTCGCTGAGCCAAACTTAGGGTTTAAGGTCTTTCCGTCCGAGTTCTTGCCGCTTTTACAGTTGTCGCCATATCTGAGAGATAGGGAAAAGATCCTGTTTCGTCGTCCAGAAGTTCCTCCTTCAATTTTCCACCAGTCTTCACCAAACATGGAAGAGTGTATCACGGCAATACAAGGGTGACCTAAGGTGGTTTGTGCCTTCGCCGGGCCACCAAACTTCTTTAGACAAAATAGATTAACATAAGTAAATTCTGTGCACACAAAGTTTTACTGAGAGAGTCTACAAAATGCTCCCAATTAAAGGGACAGTTTTGATTGGCTAGCTAAAAGCTCAGATTACAAACGATATGCCGGGAACCCACCTGAAGGGCGGGCATTCAGCTAGTATGTATAATAATTACTATATGCAAAATAAAAAAATTAACATCAGTACCTCGCAAAGGAAGCCCATATCTGCAGCTGGTTCCCGGCCTAGTTCGCAATTCCCCTGAAGGGTGAGAATAACCAAAACAGAAACTTGGTATTTCTGTAACATGCACCTGTACATTCATGCAAGCTTAGATCCCACTGCAATCTTCTCCCCCACTTACATTCCAACCCCGAATGAGATTGTTAATGAATGTAAAGCTATCATGATCCAGCCCATAGAATTTGAACTCCTCCTCAAGCTCATTGTCACTGATCAGGTGCTCCAACATCATTACTGATGCCTCTTCATGCTGTGTGGCAGATATAATATAAACAGTGATTACAAGTTCATTGTTGTGTGTGGAATAAAACAGATGCAAAGTCAGTGTGCCCGTGAGGTATACATATAAGGGATTAGATGTGCATAATGTCATTCCTACCTTCCATGTATCTCCTTGCATTTGAGGAATAAACATACCATCAAACAAGTGCGAGAAGGGACCATGTCCTACAAAATTAACACATTATGGTGTACACACAAGTAAGCAACATCGTCGTCTAAGGGAGTACAATATAATTATGCAGCCAGCCTATGCTAGTGGGCCTCAATGACCACCCAACATTTCCCATAACCTGTCTACCAACTAATACACACTTACCAAGGTCATGACAGAGCCCAGCTATCTTAACACACAGCACATCCTCGTCAGTGATGCCTAACTCAGGTTGATTTTGTTGTAGAATGCTCGCAAACTCTCCTGCCAAATGAGCCACACTACACATAAGTAAAAACAGATAAACATAAATGCTGAAATCTAGACTATAGTAGTAACAGCATAATATTTATGTGGCAGTTGAGGTTGAATATTTGAATAATTAAAAGGTGAGATGCATGATCAAAAAGAGATATTTTCCAAAGATGTCAATAGCCAGCTATCTAAGCTATATAGCCTGTACCAAACACTAGAGCTATCTTACTTTCGCAAAGGAGTCAAAGTAGCATAAGCTGCCAAATATCAACCTGAACCTTCATTATATTATCAACCGGTAGTATACTGAAATATGCATGGGTAATTCACAGAAGTTTATGGAACTGTTAAGAGAGTGAGACCTTTGCGCGCTGACAGAAAGTCAGGACTCTGGTAAACATTAGCCATCGGTTTTAAGAGATGAAAGGACTTCTTTACAAGAAGTCGTAGCTGTGCAACCCAGCACAAGGGTAAATATGTATGCGTCTTGTCTGAACACATTATAACTCACGAGCGGTACCAGCTTTAGTTCCTCTCAAGCTCTGCTGTACAAACATGGCACTCCTTGCTCTGCAATCCTGGCAAATCCCAGATTGATGGTTTGTTGTGAAGCGAAGTTACTGAACGATTTCTATGAATCGGTTTGTACGTGCTGTCGATAATGGGTACGCCTGGTCAATTACTGGTCAATCACTGGGTCCACAAAAATGGCAAGCAAATATAAGCAATGAATATAGTTACAGCTTCAAAATGGCTGGATGAAACAACTGGGCGTTCAGCTATTTTTCACCACAAGAATTAAGCTTCAGCAATCTTCGGCACTCAAGTTACACTCCAAGGTACGAAAAGCAGACAATAATTGGCAGCTCATGCTAGAAGATGACAGTACAGGAATTTTGCAGTCAATTTTAGCAGGACCGCACACTTTCGCTTGGCAGTAAGGTTAGTTCTGAGTGTTATGCAACTGACACTTTCATGGGTGGGCTCTTTTGCCATCTTTTAGCCCTATACATTACTAGCGCCATTTTTGCTTGTGTTACAGGATACAAACAATTAACCAAAGCTATCCCTACACATACAGCCCTACAGTCCCCTGCAGTCTGATTGAAATGTACTACTGCACACTGTTGTATTTTCAGACTTCATAATTATAACCGAGGACACTTAGCTTGTTCACACAATCACAAAGCATTAATATATCTGCTGGCCACATGCACATAGTGTGCACAAGCAGAGTCACATAAGATTCAGTCCTAGAAGAGTGAGAAGACCAAATGCCGTCTAGTAACGAAGGATGGGTTGCATACGTGTGGAAGACGGGCTGTATGACATGCAGACCATGAGCAGACTGGACAAAAGACCACAGTCATAATGATATTCATTGGCTGATGCTGACATTATTATTATATTAATTGACTATGTGTCTATCACCCCAACCACTTATGCTGTGTGGAAGAGGATGCCGGCCACTTCAAACGCAGATTGCGAGATGGGCGAGCGTGCATAGCTATTAAACTGCTAGCTATACAGTTTCTCAGATTCTTGGTGATTTGAAAGGCTTTCCAATACTGTTTTTCTGAAACAGAAAGACAGCATCCAAAAGTTACAGTGACTTCACTGTGAAATTGCACTATTTGTAGTACTGTGATCCTAGCTGTGTTTAGTTCTTATTTGTACACTGTTTTAAGCTACTTTAATGCATTTCCAGCACATTCATTGAGGCGACATACAATTGCCATTCCAGCATGAGTTCTAAGCAAGGTGTGTACGTATGAGAGTGTGTGATAAAGCGTTCTAATGTTATACGGGAGACTCCGCCGTACGGAGAAACGTTCAAACACTGAACAGGACTGGAGCAATAATTAGGCACACACTGCGGCCAACAACAAGAGATACAACTCACTGACAAACTCTATAGCCTCTAACAACCACCAAACCAAAAGTACAGCTACACCAATTACATCCATGCATAAATCAATAATACAGGTCAGCATAATCAATAACTAACAGATACAGTACACGTACACAAACCACAACATACACAGTTAATCACACAACAGGTAAGATAATATTATGATCAAGATTCATAGTACGATCATGTGTCCATCACAGAGTGCATGGTTTAATGTAAACGTACTACATGTGTGTGTGTGTGTTGGGTGTGAGCAAGCTAGTGCTTGTCGACATGATGTGTGTGTATGTTTGTGTGTGTGCATTTCTGTTTGTGTGTGTGTGTGTGTGTACATGTGTGTGTGTGTGTGTGTGTGTGTGTGTGTGTGTGTGTGTGTGTGTGTGTGTGTGTGTGTGTGTGTGTCTGTGTGTGTGCGTGTGTGTGTCATGTGTGCATGATGTGTCAGCCCATTTTGCATGTGTGCATGTAACGTGGGAATTTCATCTACATATGTATATTTCAAGTTTGGTTAACCTTTATTCTTCTATCTGTAGGCAATACTCTGTCCATGATGGTCAGTCTCATAGTGAAGTGCTAAGGTATGTCTTTGTTGCAGGACCGTAGCTGCCATGTTGGGAATCATCTTCAATCATCATGCATTGAATGGTTAGTGAGCATTTCAATCAAGACTCAAGGACTAGAGGCTTTACTAGTTGTATTGCATTCTAACTTATATGTATCAAGTTTTGAATGTCTTTGCAGTTGTTTTCCTTCCTTCTTTAGCTCTAGATCTACGCTTACAAATGATGCAGACAGAGACACAGCTGTAGCTGCAAGTCCTTCGCTAAGAACTTGATCAATAGTTTTTCAAAACATTTTGACAAAATTCTTTATTGTTTGCTGTATTTTCTATTTATTCTCTTAGGAATTATGAACCGTAAACGTGGTAGCATTGCGTAGGTTGCCATTTTTAAAAGTACCGGAACAATGCCCAAATACAAAGGAATATGGTACCAAGAAATAGACATGTGGAAGACTGAGCGTATGGTGAGCGTGTGGTGAGCAGACGACTTGGTAGACAGTTTCATCCTATAATATTATATTATCCATCTTTTGTATGTCTCATGCGCACGCACTAGACATACAATAAGACGGGAACAGTCTATGTGCGCATAACAAACCCATCTTTGTGCAGCATATGTTGCAGTTTTTGCACCATATTTGTACGCCCCTTTCTCTGTGTATGTACCCATATTCATGAAGACTCACCCCAGGGAGTGCTCAAATCTGTTGTGGCTTGCACCAGGAAACACCATGTACTGACCACCCAGCTGCTTGATGTGACGCAGGCGTTGAAATTGTGGAGTGTCGATAATGCTCACCAGCAAGGGATGGAACTGAATGTGGCCATGCACCGAATCATTGAACACCTGCAAGTGTTCACATCACAATTACTATTATGCAGAGAAGACATTTTTCATTTCCAAAGACTCTAATTGAACAATTTAGAGCATGCACTCCCTTACCTTGGATGTCCGAAGCTTCAGAGAGCGGATAGTTGTAAACACTTTATTATGTTGACCTTTGCTGCATGTGTACATACAATGTCATCATACAAGGATAAAAGAGTATCAACACACCTCACTTCCCCCAATACATGACCCTGACTTCTTGAATTCCTAACATGCCTCATTCCATACCGAATAGCTACATACCTCACTCCCAGGCATGTTAAGTCATTCTTCTTCTTCATCAAACCATTCAGCTTAGCGTCTGTGTCAAATTCCTCTGCACAGCAAACCAACACAAAAGGCAGCAAGCAAAAGCTACAAAAGCTATAGGCATGTATAACTTTACACATATCAATCATGTCAACATGCACACTGATGAAACCCTGTAGCTGTTACATGACCAGCTAGTATAATTATATTTATCATGACCTTCGTTTAGTTTATGCATTGGATGATGGTAAATTACCTAGAACTCACTCTGAATCTTTTGGACCACGTCATCAGATAATTCAGCTTCAGCGAAGACCTGACACACATACTTTGGCCACTGGATACTGGCAGGACTTGCACCAGTCTTGTGAGGTCTCTGTTTTTCAGGAGTGTCCGAACTGGGATTTGCAGCAAGGAGGAGGGATTAGCCATATCTATTGTTACGTAGCTGCGTTGTTTACTATCTACGTACACCTTTATTCGGGTTACAACGTAATACGTTGCTCAACATTATAGGCGCGTACTATACACTCATCATATCTAAAACTGCGCAGTTTAGATGCCCCACCTCATGTGATACAGGGGTCACCTGGCACTGCATAGCTACGTACTTACTTAGTATCCGTGTCGTGATCAGTTGAGGGAAGACGCTTGCTGGCCAGCTGACATGTTGTGGCTATGTAGCTATGGTCCACGCGTCTATGGTTGAGAGTATTAGCTAAACAACTAGTGGGAAGTATTCACTTGCCCAAAACTGGGTACTAAGGTGTCCCGAAACTATAGCTAGAAGTGCGCGATTCTAACAAAGACTTCTTTCACAAGCGCGAGGCGGCAATCAGGCCAGGTCGCCTGATGCATGCCGTCACTTGACGATGACTTCACCACACCAAGCACATATTTGGCAACATACGTTACAATTATAGTACACTAACAACCCGTTTACACTACGCTTTGAAACTGTTTTTATTATAGTGTAAACGGGTGTGGAACGGTTCTAAAACGAACCTTTCCAGGCGGAACGGTACCACCTCTGGTAGGAGGTCCACGCAAACCTGTCCCTTGGTTAGTGAAAACGAAGTGGATATAGGTCCGGCAGCCGGACACTCACCGCAGCGTTATACGTAGATCCGGCAGTGGATTTCACGTGACCAGCAGGTGACCAATTAAGAGAAGGGCGCGCTTTGCTTAGTCTTGTGGTGGGGAGAGCGATTTTAAATTCAATGGCATCCAGCGGCTCAGTCAGCGAGCTAATTGGCTCTGCGGTCGAACAGCAATCTGCAGTAGCGGGCAGTGCTGGCCAGAAAGGACTTGCCACATAGCTATGCATAAGCAGCCATGTTGGGGTGTGCACGTGGCTGGTCCGGGCCGTTCTTTTTAGCTACCTAGCTACCCTACGTGTGGATCTACTACAACACTCGTTTGCCTATGTACATGTAGTATGTACTTGGTGGGAAGAAGTACCATACTGCGTTTGGTATGTGTTTGCTGCATGCATGCACAGCTGCATTCATGATCAGATGACTGGATTCCTTGTAGCTATATCAATAGCTATATATGCAAAGCAATCACATAATTCATGTGTTGCAATTGTGTAACCTCCTTATGCACTTTGGTGTCCTCTAGACACCAAAGTGCTACAGGTCAGGCAGCAGGCGTCAGTTCACGTGCAAGTAACCAATGTAAGGACGAGTATAGGCATCACATCCATGGCACGGCACCATTGAGCTTCATTACAATGAAATAGTGAGCATCTATTGACCACGCCATGTATGGCAGAACCAAACTCTAGACTTTGATCTCTGCTGCAAACCAGCTAGTACATGTAAAATGATGCCATGCATACAAGACAAGAGTCACACAATACAAAGTCCTCAGAGTCATCCATAATGACAGAGGTACACACGCCACAGTACTACACTGGGTGCTTCCTTTGTTCTACTTTCATTCAGCCACCGTTGCTGAGGCAGGTGGTCATAAATGTCCAGTTAGGACAAGTACATAATAGCTACATACAAACGAAACTAACATTCTCAGTCTAGCAAACAATGGCAAACATGGTATATATCATAGATTGTGTATAGCCAAATTATAACACACACATCATGCTTAGGCCTGCACTCACTTGATGTACTGTGTGGTTGTGCATGTTCTCCAATACATTCCGGGACCTCCAGGTACTAACTTGCTGTTAGAAATGGGCTGTAGCCACTACACCCTTAGGGGTGCTACCTCGCATGTTCCAAATAACACCCCAACCTAGGGCATTGTGCAAGTACCAGTAAATAATATTGGTACTGGAAATAATTATGACTGCGCAATTAATTTTTTAGCAAAATATTTCTGAGGCATCCACAACTGGTGCATATTAGGCTCTCATCTATAGCTATCCCTGGACAACATAAATATAATTATTGTTCACTGGCTTGTTAATTTCAAATCTTCATAATATTATAATTATTCTTCATAATTATTTTGTCACATGTACTTCCATCCCAAATCCTGCCCCAAACAGCTTTCTTGCTTGCATGATGAATTGCATCTCCCAGCCAGAGAGAAGCTAGGGTTTGCATGCAATGTCATGAGCTGCAATTTACTAGGTATTTACACAGTATCCACACTGACAAACATAATACTATAATGTGGTATGTAATGTTTCAGCACAAGTTTTTACCATAATTATCATTACTAATTTATAATAATTATACTTTCAAACTCACACACATGCACACAGGAGTATATACATGTAGTTAAGGGGTTGGACTACATGGAATAGCATTAATATTAATTCGGTATAGACATGCACTCAAAGGAAAATGGGACAGTATGCAGGTACATGTAGAGGTGTCTTTGAGGTGTGCAGCTACATTAAGTATTAAGTATTAACTTATATTTGTTCGGTATAGGTAAAGTCTATATACATAGGATGTCTTCCAGTTGCTTCTAGCCAGTACACAACATAATGAGAAGCATTTTCAGTTTGTATAAACACTGGGTCTCTCTGGTTGTTTCTAGTGCAAGTACAAAAATGTGTGACATATTACTCTGTCCCAGCAACAGCTGCATCTATGGTACTTACATACAGTCTTAGAAATTTGGTGTAACGCTCACACTGATATAATTATTGATGTGATTCATTTGCATCTGTGAGCATACCAATTATCGATGTGAAGTTCACTTCAACCAGTTTGGCATGAAGGTCACACCCATAGGAAGGAGTGATCCTAGTTACAGCATACATAGTAATGTTCAATTGCAACTTGAATCCCCAATTTCAATTGCAACCCTAGGCCTTTCTATGCTATACTGTGACTGTATTGCAATTTGGTAAACCAATCAGACTGGCGAGTATAAGAATTCATGCAAGAATACAACTGTTGCTATAGTAAACAATTTTTTGTAGTTACTAATACAAAAGTAAGGAGTTAAATTTGAATGTGCTATAAATAGTGTTGCCAATGCCAATGCATGCACTGGTTTATATTTTGAGGGTGACAGTGGTTGGGCCTGCATGCAAGCTTCTCAGCTTGTCTCTTGCTTTATCCTAGCTTCTATGGTGGTGGGGATTGAATCATTTAGCTGGAAAGTCCTCCAGAGAGCACTTAGAAGTGGGCCATGCCTTCAACAGCAGCAGTGGCTTCTATGCCTGGCAGGAGAGAAGGGATGGCTGGCTTAGCAAGGAAATACAGAATGGCTAGTCATTAGGGGATTAATTTAACATATATGGTTGTCACATGCATATGATGAGACGATCTTTATCATAAGATCACACATTACACACACACACACACACACACACACACACACACACACACACACACACACACACACACACACACACACACACACACACACACACACACACACACACACACACACACACACACACACACACACACACACACACACACACACACACACACACACACACACACACACACACACACACGCACGCACACACACACACATGCACAAGCTCACCACACAAACAGGTAAAAATACATACACTGCATGCATGTTGTAGTCACATAAGCCTGTTTCGCCTTTACTAAATCTGAATTTGTTGATCACCTTGTAGCTACATGGGACTAGCCAGCTATAGGTAGACATTTGGGTCCATGTACGTACAAAGAAATTTGAATGCTCAGAGCGAACTTCACAGAAATGTGGTTCATTGTGGTGTTGGTGTTGCTTTTTCTGCTGGCCATTTGTAAATCCTATTTAATTCTAAAGAAAATTAATTTTATTCACTATAAATATTGGTAATCATGTGCATGGGACAGTGGAACAATCTGTAGCTATAGATCAGTGTAAGCATTAAAGAGGGCTTCACAGCTAAGCTCAAGCAAGAAGAGCTCTTTTAATACCAGCTTTCAAAGGGTGTTGCACTTTGACAAGGTCTAGGGTTCAACCCTGCTCTGAAGTGCAATTAGTACTATTGACAATTTAATATTCATTGCTTTATATTAGATGAATGCATGCATGTGCTAGTAATGTATGGATCAAGGTTATGTTAAGTTAAGGATGGTACCTTGATTTATGGTATTGGCAGTAGATTTTCTTATTAGCTGTGACAAGCTAGCAGAATTATTCATTCTTAAAATGATCATGGATTATTCCCATAATGCATGCCTGCTGGAACTGTCTAGCCTGCCCAGGCCATGGAGTGACTAAATGTTTAGGTTTGGGCTTGCCTTTTGTGGTACACTGTGGTTTACATCTGCTTTGCAACTAGTGTTTGCAAGCCTACAATTTCTAGATCTTGTTTGTATATATCCATATTTTCACATATAGACTGCATGAAAGAGCTTGAGCTCATAATCATTCAATTGAGATGTTTTCATTCTGCGGAAGGTGATCACTGGTTGCCATCAATAGGGCTCTGACGTCCTGAGACACTTCGGTGTAGAAGGCTGATAGGCGTAATATCCAGTGATTACCCCTTGTTCAACCTAGCACGGCGGGCCGATGCAGTGGCTTGTACTGCAGTGAACCAAACTCTCGTGCATGTGCATGTGTGTCCAGGTATGCATGGTGTGTATATTCTTGTTTCTGTGAGTGCACAGATGCATGTGAGCCATGCATACACACAACTGTCGGTGTGTTCATGCTTGTGTGTGTGGGTGTATACATGTGTATGAGGTCACCGTCGCGTCGCCCAGTGGACAATGCAGGCCATCCATCACTATTTGGGTGATTGCAGCTGGATGACACTGCCTGGGTATAGTGCTGATCTTGTTTGCATTGTCATGCACTTGCATGCACATATAGCTACATATAGCTACACCTACACCATGTCAGAAGTATTGCTTGGTCATGTCTTTCCTTAACCAATACGGCAGTGCCGAAGCCAAGCACGCTTTCTGCCCAATAGCTTACTTCGCCACAGAGAAAGGGCTTTCAGCAGCCCGGAGCGCTGACAGCCGAAGTACGCTAATAACGAAACGTAAATAGTTAATACCTACATACCAAAAGCCAGAGCAGTTCCCTCGCACCAGAAAATAACAGTAAAATTCTTCGCAAATGCGCGTCGCGCCTGGGAGACCCAAACTGAGGAACGCGGAGTGTCTAAGAGACGGCTGGCTGCGAGGCACCTACACACTGCCAGAGCGGCCATGTTTGCAGTTACGTCATTGCGTCGTCCAATCAAATGCATGTTTTAATGCCACGCACAAGCAAACGAACGAACGAACGCACAGACTGGAAAAGAATAAATATATTAAGGATTAAGGATACTGTGTCTGGTATTCAGGACACATGCAGTAGCAGAATAGTATAATAATTCACAACGAATCATGTATTTGATGATGGTGATGATGGTGATTCTCCAATGGAATTTAATAAGGCCTTTCATGCACAATCCGTCATGATCATGCAATCAGTGAGGGCAGAATCTGAGCGATATAGCCAGCTATATCCTGTATAAAAAACAAACTCATTTTAATTTCCACCATTTCCTGCATGTGCCTGTTTTGTTATGAATCTGTAGACTAAGTACATGTAATTCAAACAAATGCATATGTTTTTATCATACTCATTTACAGATAGATGTACATGCATGTACAGTGATATATAGCATGGAATGCAGTAACTCGTGTAGTCCACTCTATTAATTAATGCATAATCAAAAATTATACGTAATTTAAATCTGCACTAGCTCGATCTGCATGCATTGACCCAACAAAATTTGAGCTAATGTTGTGGTTGTAAGTTAATTCACTGCCAAGTATGCTGGATTCTTTGTCATTTCAAAGCCCTGTCCGATATGGGTCACGTCTTCATAGTCAGCCTCCTCTCTGTTATTCTCTTCCATCTCAACGCATAGTCTTTCGTCACACTGCCCTACATTTGCAGCTATTATAGATGCAACGAGAAATGAAATTTAAGGTTGCATGTCACATTGTGACAAACAGAACATTACCATGCATGCAGCATAGAATTAATGAGCAATTTAGAATGGTTATAATTAGCTTCACATGTTGTACTATGCACTGTGACACTTTACAGCATGCACACTCACCTTTGTACTTCTTGATCCTCATACTTAGGATTAGTACAACAACAACAGTCAGAGTGCCAAGTGTAAGCAACACCAAAATGGCAAGTACAATGATTGCTGCCAAACCATCCAAAGTAGGATTATTTCTGGAGACTGTAGATGATGCCGTGAGAGTGAATAGAATTAATAATACTAAATATTAAATTAAGAGTATATGATATAAAAAAGCTATAATATTATTATACACACTTTAATTAACTGGACTCAATTGCAAAGACAATAGTGCATCACTGGATAATAATGGCATGCATGGGCTCAAGATCTTGTCATTTGTACAGCCACTGCAAATTATGCGTGCATGCATGCTCATAAATTAGATATAGACTGGGCACTTCACATGTGTCTGACGGAGAGAAGGCATAGAATTATTTGTACACGTACATTCCACTTTGCAAAAAGGCAGCAGGAGTGACACGTTGCTGTGTGTACAAATGTTTCTATATACATATATATATATGTACTAAGTCTTACTTATCCCCAAGGACCCACCCCATGCAGCTATGCCATCTGTAACTCAACATGTACCCACCCAATAACCCTCTTTGTACCCAACTTAACTGTTAACAATACTATCTACTGAATAAGAATAGCTATAATATTATAATATTATAACATATTATGTTGCGCACAAACTTCTATTTCTGCGCAAGGCTGCAATTCTTGGTCAGGTGACTGGAAGTATATTGCAGCAGTTACAAGTTATATACTTTCAAAATGTGTACTTCAATCAGCCATCAAATAGAATTATTGGTGTAAGATCATTGAAAGCTTGTTCACTCTATATGACATATTAAATTTATATAATTAAACGTAGCTTGTATCTCTAGGCCTTCACTCGGTTTTCAACGTAGTGTACATTACTTCAAAACAGCCAGCACAAAGCTACTTGAATGCCAGTTTTCTCAGTCCATCTGCATTTCTCTGCCATACAATGCCATATATTGCTTGGTTCAACCTTAGATACTCATCATAATATATGCAATGGCCAATATAAATATTGGCAGCATAATTATGCTAAATAATGGGATTCCTATAGATTGTTTGATAAGGTGCATTCAGTGTCCGCTTACATGCACACTCTGGAAGTTCTCCTTGCCAAATTCCATCATCTCCACATGTGAGCACTCCTCCTTTAACCAGACCAAATCCCTCTCTACAGCCAAACTTCAACTCTGTGCCATTCAATATCCTCTCAGGCAGGTCAGTGTCCAGAACAAGAATGACATTGTCTGCAAGTCTACTCAGACTGGGCACTTTACAGGTGTCTGTGGAAGGGAAGGCATACAATTTTTTGTGCATGTACATTCCACACTGCAGAAGGGCAGCAGGAGTGACACTCTGTCATGTGTACATAATCCCCACCATCCCCATGCAGCTATATACTAGAAATCAAATAATCCACAAAAATTGTATGGATGTAGGGATGGCATAAAAAGGATAGAAACAAGTAAAGGCTGTTACACAGTGGAGCATTAACCATGGTCCCTACATGCAAGAATGTTGCACCTTATATAGTCCTACATCCTTTAATTGTTGGCACGATGGTTAATGCTCCAATGTGTAACAGCCTTTACTTGTTTCTGTCCTTTTTATGCCATCCCTGCATCCTTACAATTTTTGTAGACAATTTTCATCATTTCTAGTTTCTGTACCTTTATAGTGGGCATGCAGCTAAGCTGAAGTAACACACTTAGTCTCAACCATAGGGCATAGGTGCAGGCATTATACCTCATTTCTGTAATCCTAGAACTCAAGGTGTGGGCTAGCACCTAGGTTCTGCACTAATAGCCCAGCGAGAAACGGCGACCAGAAGCCAACCGTGGAGGAGAAGTGCACAACTGCGAAAGTCCTATAAACGGTGCACAAGCTAACTGATGAAGCTGCTAACAGTGGCACCAGTCACTCCTGTTTCATCTGGTTTAATTGCATAATTTGAAAATGGCGAGGGGTGTAGTAGGGGTGCTTTCACTGGATGATTGGCTGCTCTGGAGACTTGAAACTCTTGCAAACTCAACAGTCTAATGTATCTTGATGTATCTGTACCCCCAACTATCTCATTTATTGAACATAAATGGGGAAATTGCTAGCAAGTAGTTTGAGTTCAGGGGCACCCAGCGCCCCACGTACGAGTTTTTTAACTCGAAAAACTTGTTTCTGCCTACATACTCTGTACAGGAAAGCCGCATGACAAAGTTGCTAATGCTTATGAACCTGGTAGGTGAATGTGCTGAGACAAAGCAGGTTAACTTATCAGTATTCATGAAACCAGAAGTAACTGTGGCAGCTCTCACGTCACTCACTGTTGCTACTTGTGTAGAGTGCCTGCCTTTAGTAGGCCTAATCAACTACACAAGTTGAGCACCTGGATCAGGAGTTGTTTTTACAATTACACCCCTAGATCTGTTCTTTAATTATAAGTGACAGTGTTGTGCTACATGTTGACATACTTCAGTGATGATGTGACAATTTGTTCGGATTCAGGAGCATTAGTAAGTAGTCTGTTGAAGCGAGCTCGAGTAATTCATCTTGAATGTTTTGACCCTGATTTGATCATCAGCAAGTTGAAGTGCCACAAAAGGTGCCCTCCTAATATAAGGTTTGGACTTCCCACCACAGCATTTCCGGTCATGTGACTTATTCTACTTGGGCAGACAATGAAGGGCAGTGAAGAACATGAATCCCACGAATGGAATTGCTATGCATGCCCAAAAGACTGCACAAACCATCAACTGGCAAGAAGAAAGGATCCTTGTGAGGGAGGACAACTGGGGAAGAAGAAGGGTTCTTGAAGCCCTTGAGATCCAGCAAAGAAGCTTAAGACCATGCAATGATGAACCTGGATGATGGCCTGATTTTGTATCCATTGTGGACTCCCTTTCTTCGCCCAAGTAGAAGTCAAGTGACCAGATGTGCTGCGGCGGTAAGGAGGGCACCTTTTGTGGCACTTCAACTTGCTACTGATGACCCTCATGGAATCTGAAAGAATCATCATCATCATCATTGTCATCATAAGGAATGTTTGTCCACAAGTCTGGGGGTCGTTCTAACAACAACAAACACAGATAATAATAGTACTGAGTTTAAAAGTTACCAATAGTTTTATACTACTTAAGATGTCGCTTGTACTCTAGCTTCCACTTCAGAAGTCCCATGCAGGAAAGAAATGAAAGAAAGACTTCTGAATCCAAAAGAATTTCATAGAAGAATTAATGCAGTCAGGAAGGCAAATTTTATTGATCTACCAGATGATCATGAGAAATGAAGTTTAATTCAATATCATCATGCTTGCATGGCATCTGCTGCTTTCAGAATTAGTGACTCACCTTTTAGCTCACTGCTATCCATTTGCATGAGAATACCAAGACGTCTGATACAGTTAGCATTGGGCGCAAGCAGGCCATGAAACCCAACAATCTGTTTCTCTGTTATGTTGTAGACTGTGGCATTGCTTCCAAAGACCATGTCCTCAGGCGGTCGACCATCTGAGAAGACTAGCTGAATAGCGAACCCACTCAGGCAATCAACTGTAATGATTATTAAGAGCATTTGAGTGTCAATTGGACGTACCATCACAATTAAAACCCTGCTTTAAGTCAATAGTGTCATGAGCAAGCATGCAGGTAAGCAGTAAGAATTTATTCAAATATAATATTATAGTCGATTTGATGCAAATGTTTGGGCATCAGCTGCAGCTACATTATAAAAGCTTAGTATTATGTGTGAAAGCTAGTGAACTACAATTATCATCACAATTACAGTAATCTATTATAATATGTATCCACAATGCCATCCTTTGGCATGCATTGTAGCTATATGCTGAATCCATGCAACAACACCCTAATGACCATGAGTGTCGTTACAGTACTTTTATGGTTGATTGTCCCAAACTGGATATTAGCATCGGTTATTGGTTTGGTGATGTCATAATGGTTGCTACAACTCCAGTTCAAACAGCAGCGATTGGAACAAGACAGGCCAGTCTAAAGCGCATTCGGATGATTTAAGGCTGACAATGGTAGGGAGTTTTTGGTGCCAACAGAAAACACCTCCAGGATAAGTGAACAGACAGCACAGGGGTTAAACAGACTTATACCAATCTCATGGCCCGATTTTCTGAAACATGTGCTCCAGCCCACTAAGAGAACTGTAAAATCACGACCAGTTCCGGTCAAGCAACAAGCAACAGTAACTCAACACCATGATGAAACAAATTGCCGTGAAGTTTGCTATGCATTCCTAGTTTCCTTGTATAGCTACATGGGACTAGCTAGCTAGTCCCATGTAGCTACAAGGAAATTAGGAATGCATAGCAAACTTCACGGCAATTTGTTTCATCATGGCGTTGAGTTACTGCTGCTTGTTTCTATGCTTTTTCTGCTGGCCATTCCTAAATCCCTTTTAATTCTAAAGGAGTATTTATACACTAGTATATAGTACAGTTATGTTTAATCAAATAAAATACACCATTTTAAAGAAGCAGCACTGGCTAACATGTGAAAATTAAACCTGCACAATGTTTGGTACAGCTGTTGATAAAGATGCCTAGAATATATACAGTATCTGAATCTATATATCTACTAGTGTATAAAAATTACTTTAGAATTAATGGGGATTTAGGAATAGCCAGCATAAAATCAAGAATTTTTAAACACTAGTTTGTACAGTTTCTGCACATCACTATACAGTTACATCAGATTGAGACCAGTGCTGACTAATAACCCTTCCTTAAATTAGCTGAAGATTGTGTAGAGCATCGAGCACAGTTAAGCCACTTTAGATAAAGCAGCGGCCGTGTACCGTACGGTATGCCAGCACAACAAAATGGTGGCATTGGGGTATGTTTAATACATGGGAGCAACAAACTTCGCGTTCGCTTCAACGCTGTATGAGTTGGATTGCCACCAGCGCTCAGATCTTCACCCTACAGGTACATATGCGAGTCCTGGTACGTGACTTAAGTCCATAGGTGCCTGTGTCTTGTGCTAGGAGCACGCAAAATTCAGTGGGGAGAAGAATAAGAATAAAAAAATGTGAAAATTAAGACAAAATGGGGTGACAGCGACATGCGACGCTTTCTTCTTACATGTATACCAGGTTACACTTTGGGTACATTGCGGTTCTTAACCCTTTGATAAAAGCTTATCCATGGCCTTCAATTGTTCTTCTTTGCCGCGGTTCGGCTAGTTTCGCCGAAGCGCACTAATACATTAAGATAGGGGACACCATTTTGAACAGGGCACATTTCTAAATAGATGTCACAAGTGTGACTCTGATATACATGTTTTTGTAGTCAACCACTTGATCCTTCCCTACATATTTCAAAATTAAACTCATGAAACTCCTAAGAGATTCAACTACATGCTGTTGCCCTAAATTGCAGGAAGGTTAGTTGAGGTGAGAAAACCAGTCAATTATCCCTTTGGGTGCATGTGCATAAAGACTGAAATCCTTAGTTCTCAGCACAGTAAAAGTGTTTTAAAGCCCAAAAAACTTTCTAGTGCTCTCTTGGAAGCAGTGCTGTACAAAGATACTCATTTTATCTCTGCATGCAATCATCATAATGCACTCTCATGCGCTCTACCTCCTTTTGAACGTCTACTAGATCCCAAAAACATAGGATATGGCCACTTACCAGATAGATCCTCAATAATAGGAATACGAATAGCTCCGATGCTAACTGACCCGTTGGATGCAGATATGTTTGACTGATGAGTGTAAGCATTGTCTGTTCCAACATTCCACATTACAGTTTCGCGGAGGTCATTTTGGAATGTAGCCGCAATTCCCGTAATGCGGGTGCTAGTTGAATAGACAGTGATGTCGAGCAATCTTACGGCATAATACTTTGTGCTTGTAGCAACACTATTGAAGTAAACGTCAGTTTCACGTCCAAGGACTGCTCCATACATCTCTCGTGCCACAATGCGGGAGGGTCGTTCTGGCCACACTGATGGGTCAATGTAGGCACCAAGCTGATCAAAAGCTTCTCCAATATTTCCCCAAAAGGCTACCAATGGACCGAGCACTTCAATGTACCTGTTGCTGCTCGTATTCTTGCCTACAAATATCTCCTCCCTCACTCCAGATGCTCCGCGTCTAGTAATAACAAAACCTATGCCATCGAGTACATAGATTCTTCCGTTCGGTGAGAACATGGCGATATATCCGTACATCTTTTCAATGAAGTCTCCGTGCTCAAGAACAATGGCAGACGTGGCGTTAACATCCTGAAAGTTTACCACAACAGTCTTTTCAACCGACTCGGTGCAAGTGCTATCTGCCCACACACTGTACACAGTTTGAAACCCGACCACACCGCTAATTCTATCGCTACAAATGCCTCCTTCTTGCGCACAGTTTTGCCAAATGAGGACTTGCCGTAGACGGAAATCGGTCACATTGCCCAAGGCAGATAGATCGTCAAAGGTTCTGCCACCTGCTCCACCGATGGCAACTGTCCTGTAGAGAGCGCCTTCCGCAACCGTACACCAGACGAGTGCTTGAAAAAGACCAAAAGGGCAATAAATCGATTTCATTCTGGACACTGAGCCCACGCCTTAGAAATGTAGCTATATATTGCGCAGGTTGGAGGTATGCGCGTAACATATATAGTGAGCTCATAATATAAAGGTAAATACATTCATACTAAAGTCACCAGCGTGTCACATATTTATATACTGTTGTTTTTCTACCAGCAACTTGCATTTAGCTGTATAAACGACCCAATTGCAGCTTGCACTGTGTGTCGGTAGTAGTCGGTGGTGGAAATTCAGGTCATTGCTCACAACATCTGCCCACCTCTGCCCCCCATGCAAGCTGTTCGTTTGCCACCCTCTGTCTTGCACATGCACCGTACCATTAGTTGTCTAGGTATGAACTCTGTGTCTAACCTTGCAACATAACCCAGCCATCTTAACCTAGCTCCTTCTCCTCATTGCTGCTAGGAAGGCTATGGAGGATTTCAGTTGATTTTAACCATTATTAACTGCATACACTGATGCATATTGATTTGAAGCTTATAAGGATGAGAAAGAGTTTATACCATGGGTCTCTTGTATCCATGCTTGAAGTGCATGAGGGCTGATTTGTGTAAAACATGGTGCTATTCCCTTGAAAGTGGGAATTTCCTTGTTTCTATAATTATACTTCTGCACCGTACAGAATTGTTTATTCCTTCAGAGTACTGTAGCTATTGTTCCCATGCATATGGAGGAAAATTTACTATTGTACAATACCTCTTCTATGCATAATAGTCCATTCAGGAGCTAAGTTTTCAGAAGGCATGCGTTGCTAAGTCTGCTATAGTAGAGGTTCAACAGGGAATCTTTTGTGTACATGGTGGATGCCAAAATGAAGGCTAGGATATATATAATTATATGCATTTTATGGTTGCATGGAGGTGAAGTAAGTAATGTTTTGCTGTATTCTTGACAAGGAAATACCACTTGTGGAAGGCACTACAATGAAGTACACAAATTATTAGTGTGACATATTACTCTGTCCCAGCAACAGCTGCATGTATACGCATGTACATACACTGTTAGAAAATTTCATGTAACGCTCACACTGATATAATTAATGGTGTGATTCATTTGCATCTGTGAGCATACCAATTATCAGTTTGAAGTTCACTTCAACCAGTTTGGCACGAAGGTCACACCCATAGACAGGAGTGATCATAGTTTCAGCATACATAATATTGTTCAATTGCAACTTAAATCCCCAATTTCAATTGCAACGGTTGCAATTGAAACCCTGAACCCTAGGCCTTTCCATGCTTACTGTGACTGTATTGCAATTTGGTAAACCAATCAGACCGGCGAGTATAAGAAACATTAATTCATGCAAGGATACAGCTGCAATAAACAAATTTTCATAGTAAATAATACAAAAGTATACCTAAGGAGCTAAATTTGAATGAGGTATAAATAGTGTTGTCAATGCCCATGCATGCACTGGTTTATATTTTGAGGGTGGCAGTGGTTGTGCCTGCATGCTAGCTACTCAGCTTGTCTCTTTGCCTCATCCTTCCATGGCTTCAACAGCAGCAGCGGCTTATACACCCTGCAGGAGAGAAGGGATGGCTGGCTTAGCAAGGAAATACAGAATGGCTAGCCGTTAGTGGATTTATTTAAATATTATGGTTGTCACATGATGAGACCATCTTCATCATAAGATCACACATTACACACACACACACACACACACACACACACATACACACACACACACACACACACACACACACACACACACACACACACACACACACACACACACACACACACACACACATACACACACACACACACACACACACACACACATGCAACCACGCACACACGCACACACACACACACACACGCACACACACACACACACATGCAGGTCTATACAAACACGTACTTACGTAAACACACATACTGCATATATGCATGTTGTAGTCACATAGCTATATCTATAATCATTGTGCACATGCATGTGCAGTAGTTGCAACATGTACAGTCCCAGATGCATGCATGCTTTTATATGAACACAAAGTCCTAGGCATATTCCCAGTCCATTATTGGGAGTATAGGAACAGAACTCAGCCACTTATGAATGTGCAGGTCATTAGTAATCCATTATTGTAATGGGCCACCCCCTGTGATAGTCTACACACGTACACAGCTGGTCAGTGCAAAGTATACACTGTTAAAAACTTGGAGCATTGGTGTGGATTGATGACTATACAGAGAGCACACCAGGTTCACATGTGACTCTCGCACCATGTTACATGGAGTGACTGCCACTCCTAAACTACATACAATGTCGTATATGCTGTATAAGAAATGTGTGTATGCAATGTGGACCTGTGGTTTTGAGTGTGGAAACACGTATTCAATCAGCAACTTGAATGAGAAAGATGTGCTCACCTGCACTGGTAAATGTTGACTTGCATGTAATATGTTTCCTAAACCACAAAATGAGTAATTTCTTCAACTGCCCTCAACTAGGAAGCACTCAATTGTGCATTCATTTCACAGTTTAGGATGCACAGTCTATAACTACAGGAACCCAGCTATGCCTTAATTAGTTTCGACTATAGGAAACCACCTACGTACTTGTAGAACTATAGCTACTTGTGTATTACCATGTGTGTGTGTGTGTGTGTGTGTGTGTGTGTGTGTGTGTGTGTGTGTGTGTGTGTGTGTGTGTGTGTGTGTGTGTGTGTGTGTGTGTGTGTGTGTGTGTGTGTGTGTGTGTGTGTGTGTGTACGTGTGTGTGTGTAGGTGTGTGTGTGTGTTTGTGCGTGTTCTTTGTGTGTGTGTGTGTGTGTGTGTGTGTGTGTGTGTGTGTGTGTGTGTGTGTGTGTGTGTGTGTGTGTGTGTGTGTGTGTGTGTGTGTGTGTGTGTGTGTGTGTGTGTGTGTGTGTGTGTGTGTGTGTGTGTGTGTGTGTGTGTGTGTGTGTGTGTGTGTGTGTGTGTGTGTGTGTGTGTGTGTGTGTGTGTGTGTGTGTGTGTGTGTGTGTGTGTGTGTGTAGGTGTGTGTGTGTATGTGTGTGTGTGTAGGTGTGTGTGTGTATGTGTGTGTGTGTGTGCGTGAGCACTTGTACATAGCCATATGAATGCAGATAGATCAAGCATTGAAGTGATTTCAGTGAAATAAGTATGTATGTTGTACGTGAATGTATCTATTCTGTGTTACAGGGAATATGTGCAATTCTTATACTTAGATTAATTTTAGTCCATGTATCTCTTCACATTTCTGTAAGTATACATTCGTACAAGAAAAGGGCAGCACACAATTTTGCATTAGCGATAATGGCAAATTCAGTGTGACCATCACACCAAACAGTGTGATCAATCACATCCTTGGTGTGAGTGATAATCGGTGTGATTGCCACACTGAATTTTTAACAGTGATACATGACTATTACCATATAGCTACAACCTACAGAGTATTCCTCAATTATATTTATAAACAATTAGCTAAAGTTATCATTCCCAATAACAATGTAGTCATGTTAACTGGTGCCTATGCCTATGTAGTAGTAAGATAAATGATAAGTGATTATGTCTTCTTCACTGCATGCAATCATGTAGCCACGCAAATCTGGCTACGTGACACTAATTTCCCACACACTGAAGTGCAGAGAGCACCACTAAATTTTATATAATAACCACACAGTGCAGACATGAATTGCGGCAACACATAGTCCAGGGCAACATGATACTGTAATGAACAAAGAATAACCAATTCACAAGTATACACATGTTAAAAAATTATATGAAAAAACTTGCGTGGTGCTCACTGTATATAGTGGCTGTGGCATTAATCTATTAAGGTGCATATATACGATAATGTATTCCTACAGCTAAACTAATACTATAGTGTACCCTATAGTTACTACTATGAGATGACGTATAACACTGCATCAGCTACATGGTGAGTAAGTTTTACTGATAATTACTCGCTTCTTTCATTAATTATGCCAAGTTTAACATGTGACAACCCACAGACAATGTTATGAATACTTTAGGGACATGTCTGTGACAACTTTAATGGATAAGGCATGAAAGCAAACAAATGAAGGAATTAAGTCTTTAATTTGTTTCACATGACACTACATGCATGAGCCTCCCTCATGTGGTCCAGGAGGCACTAGGGTACAGAAGGTGGTGGAGCACCAAGCAGCTAACCTGGGGACTGGCTGCACTATCTGTGGACCACCACTAAGGTCTATTGTACTTCAGTGCCTGCAGGATGATCGTGCTGAACACCAATTAATTTGCAGGAAATTTTTGCACTACTTGTCGTTGCCCAATGGGAGCTATAGTCTATTGCATTTTTAACCACCTACAATTGTACTGTACATGTACTAAAAATAATATCAACAATATTGTGATACTGCTTTACAGCCACACATGCACTTGCATCACTCATGACAGCCCCTGCACATGCATGAAGTGGTGTCCATAGCCTGTAGCTGTGTAGCAAACTCCAGACCAGCTTTTGTTGTATAATAATTATAGGTACAGCTCAAACAGTGTTTTAGGGAACATCACTTCTGCTGTTTCCCCTTCTTGAAACATGCTCTGTGTAGTAGGGTCAGCGAGAGAAGTCTAATTGTGGAGTTATTTGTACTTGTAAGTTGTTAGTTAATATTAAACTTTGCTGCCCTTGTCATTCTGGCACTCCACTTCTCAGCAAAATGTCAGTCATCAATCTGTTCCACATTGGATGACATTTGAAAGGCATCGCTAGTGGCAAATATCAGCTGTATATCAGCAAACAATGAATCAAGTTTGCAGTTTCTAATTGTAGTGACTTGCTTGTATGTGTTATTATTTAATGCATCATGTGATGTAGGGTGCACGTGTGCATGCCTCTTGATCCTGTGTGTAACTTGTTGTTCATTGAGTTCTCCTGCCACGCGGTGAGCGTCCTTGAATCGTGTTGCATCGTGTTTGCATGTGCATGAACTGGTCAGTTATCACATTTGGCGACGAAGCTGGGATCCAGTAGCGATGGCAAAGCACGGTAGCATCGGGGAATTTCGACAGGAAGTGGAAGAGTGGTCCGCATATGCCGAGCGGTTAGAGTACTATTTCGCGGCCAACGACGTGGCTGCTGGAGACAAGAAGAGAGCGATTCTTCTGAGCGTGTGTGGTCCGTCCACTTACGTACTCATCCGCAGTTTGGTGGCACCGCAGAAGCCCACCGAATTTTCGTTCGAAGACCTCGTGGAGAAAGTCAACAAGTACCACAACCCACGACCATCAGCGGTGGTCCAGCGCTTCAAGTTCAACTCGCGGACGCGGCAGTCGGGAGAAACGGTGGCTGCCTACGTAGCGGAGCTGAAGAAGTTGTCAGAGTTTTGTGAGTTTGGGGGTGCTCTAGATGAGATGTTAAGGGATCGTTTAGTGTGGGGAATCGCGGATTCGCGTGTTCAGCACCGTTTGCTTGCTGAAAGTTCCTTGACCTTTGCGAAGGCCTTGGAGATCGCCCAAGCTATGGAGTTGGCTACCAGAGATCTGAAGGATCTGCAGCCTGATACAGCCAGCTCCACCTCAGTTCATAAGCTGCAAGGACACCGAGCCAACTTCGCCCCCACTCCTTCCAAACCCCATCCACCTTGCTACCGCTGTGGTGGAAAGCACACTGCTGCAAACTGCCGTTTCAAGACCGAGCGGTGCAGGGGTTGCAACAAGGTTGGGCATATCGTGAGGATGTGCCGGAGCAAGCCCAAGCAGGATAACCCACCAGGGAAGAGCCGGGGTCTGCCGACCCATAAAGTGGAGGAAGCTTCTCCACCTGAGGAGTACACCCTGTACCCAGTGGTGGACCAGGATGCTCCATCCACGCCACTGAAGACTGCTGTGACCCTAGATGGGAAGGTGGTAGACATGGAAGTCGACACAGGTGCGTCTCTCTCCTTGATCAGTGAAGCCACGTTCAAGTCTCTGTGGAATGCCAGTGCTGCCCCCGCCCTCCAAGAGAGTGCAGTCAAGCTTCGTACCTACACCGGAGAAGAGATCGCAGTGCTTGGATCCATATTGGTCACTGCTGGAACCAATGATCAAGAAGCTCACCTGCCACTTCTTGTGGTTGCAGGGAGTGGTCCAAGTCTCCTGGGTCGTGACTGGCTCACAAAATTGCGCCTTGACTGGAAGGAGATCCTTTCCATTACTGTGCAGCATACGTTGGAATCCATTTTGCGGCAGCATGAGAAGGTGTTCGAGCCAGGCCTTGGGATGCTCAAGGGAGTAGAAGCCAAGCTCTTTGTCGATGCACAAGCCCAGCCAGCCTTTTACAAAGCTCGTTCTGTACCTTTCGCATTGCGGCAGAAGGTTGAAGCAGAGCTAGACAGGTTGGAGAAGCAGGGAGTCATCACACCAGTCCAGTTCTCTGATTGGGCTGCACCAATTGTGCCAGTAGTCAAGAGGGACGGAACAGTCAGAATTTGCGGCGACTACAAGCTGACAGTGAACAAAGCAGCGAAACTGGAGGTGTATCCATTACCACGCATCGAAGACCTCCTTGCATCTCTGGCCGGAGGGAAATCCTTCACTAAGCTGGATTTATCTCATGCGTACCTTCAGGTGCGCCTGGAGGAAACATCTCAGCAGTACGTCACAGTGAACACACACAGAGGCCTGTTCCGTTACCAGCGTTTGCCCTTTGGGGTTGCCTCCGCCCCTGCTATCTTCCAGCGGCTAATGGAGACATTGCTGCAAGGTTTGCCTGGCGTGTGTACCTACCTGGACGACATCCTGGTCACTGGTACATCTGATGAGGAACATTTTTGCAACCTCAGTGCAGTCTTGCAACGACTGGAGACCTCCGGGATGAAGCTGAAGAAGGAGAAGTGCGCCTTTCTGCTACCAAGGGTCGAGTATCTGGGACACGGAATCAGCTCGGATGGCTTGGAGCCATCAGCCAGCAAGGTGGCTGCCATTGTCAATGCTCCTGCTCCCCAGAACCTGACCGAGTTAAGATCCCTGCTTGGTCTGGTCAACTACTACAGGAAGTTCCTGCCTGATGTGGCTACCATCCTCACCCCTCTTCATCAACTCTTGCAACAGGGAATGCCATGGAAGTGGGGACGTGAGCAGCAGGCAGCCTTAGACCAGGTAAAGGAACTCATAGATTCTCCCAACCTCCTCGTCCACTTTGATGGGAACAAGCCACTGTTGTTGGCATGTGATGCTTCACCATACGGGGTCGGAGCTGTTCTTTCTCATCTAATGGATGACGGATCTGAGAGGCCCATCGCGTTCGCCTCTAGAACACTCGCTTCTGCGGAGAAACAGTACTCACAATTGGACAAGGAGGCGCTGGCCATCATTTTTGGTGTTAAACACTTCCATCAGTACATCTATGGACGTTCCTTCACCATTGTGTCAGATCATAGACCATTGATGCATCTCTTGAGCCCATCCAAAGCCACTCCTGCAATGGCTTCAGCCAGGTTGCAGCGTTGGGCACTGTTGCTTGGGGCGTACGACTACAAAATAGCGTACAAGGCAGGGGAGAAGCACTGCAACGCAGATGCCCTCAGTCGGTTGCCCTTGCCAACGACACCATCCCAAGTTCCTACTCCACCAGAGACCATCCAGCTCATGGAACATCTTTCCATGGGGCCAGTCTCCGTAGCACAAATCCGGCAAATGACAGACCGTCACCCAGTTCTGGCCCAAGTGAAACGCTTCGTACAGTATGGTTGGCCAAACCAGATGGACCAGGAGCTGGAGGAGTTGAAGCCCTATTGGAGAAGGAGAGAGGAGCTCAGCCTACATGATGGTTGCCTGTTGTGGGGTGGTAGAGTTGTTGTTCCTCCCCAAGTCCGAGAGAAGGTCATGTTAGAGCTACATGAAGCCCACCCTGGGGTATCAAGGATGAAGAGCCTTGCCCGTCAGCACGTGTGGTGGCCAGGTCTGGATGCAGAGATAGAGAAGATGGTGAAATCCTGCACAGCCTGCCAGTCCACACGCCACAACCCTCAACCTGCTCCTTTACACCCTTGGGAATGGCCACAACGACCTTGGTCAAGAGTCCATGCTGATTACGCTGGACCTTTCATGGGCAGAATGTTCCTGATCTTGGTAGACGCGCATACCAAGTGGTTGGACATCCACATGACCAACTCAGCTACTTCGCAAGTCACCATCGAGAAGATGCGTAGTACTTTCGCCATGTTGGGTTTACCAGAGGTTCTCGTGACTGACAATGGAACCACATTCACCAGCACCGAGTTTGAGGAATTCTGTAAGCGTAATGCTATTCGCCATGTGACATCATCTCCGTACCATCCAGCCTCTAATGGGTTAGCAGAACGATCCGTGCAAACCTTTAAGGAGGGAATGAAGAAGCTTACAGATGGTTCATTGGAAACGCGTCTCGCACGGTTCCTTTTCATGTACCGCCTGACACCCCAGTCTGTAACAGGAGTGTCGCCAGCAGAGCTTTTATTTGGAAGACCACTCAGATCTCCATTGGATCTGCTGCACCCAGACATCCGGTCTAGGGTATCTAGTCACCAGGAGCAGCAGAAGGGAAACCACGATCGCCATGCCAAAGAGCGTGTGTTCCACGAAGAAGATCTTGTTTATGCCCGCAATTTCCGTCCGGGACAGGTGTGGCTCCCTGGAGTGGTTGTTCAGGTTCGTGGTCCGGTTTCCTATTCAGTGAAATTGGGAAATGGCATCACAGTGCGTAGACATGTCGATCACCTGCGAGAACGTACAGCCTCAGCAGAAGTTCCTGGGGTAGATGATTCTTTTCCGTTTGCACCAGTGACTGACAGTACTAATGACAGTGCAACTGCTCCTGATCCTCTGCCATCGACAGTTGCAGAGAACAGTGACACTGACCCGGAACCAGCGTCAAGTCAACGTCCAGCGCGTCGTTCTACACGTCAACGTAGACCACCCAACCGTTGGGGGTTTGACACTGATTAACTAGTTTGGACTGGTTTAAACTAGAAGGGGAGGGATGTAGTGACTTGCTTGTATGTGTTATTATTTAATGCATCATGTGATGTAGGGTGCACGTGTGCATGCCTCTTGATCCTGTGTGTAACTTGTTGTTCATTGAGTTCTCCTGCCACGCGGTGAGCGTCCTTGAATCGTGTTGCATCGTGTTTGCATGTGCATGAACTGGTCAGTTATCACACTAATACTTCAACAAACATTCAATTTCATGTCAACAAACACACATACTTTTCGTTCCGTTGGACCCCATTCTTTTTGGCCAAGCAGTAACAGGCGTTCAGGAATAATGAGAATCTAATTGTTCAGATTACGGGCCCTGTATATACTGATTCAAAAGTGTGTGTACATCAATCCTTGTTAGTCGACACTTGTTACAACATGTCACAAATGCTGAACTGTATAATATTGCATTATAACAAATTTAGTGGCATGTTAATTCAAAATTAATTGGTCCAGTTCATAATCTAAGCACAAACAGTGTGCCACAGGCTGAAATGTTTCAACCTAATCGAAATGGCCATAATGGAGTACTGCCCTGTACTTATGTAGCCTTCCAGTAAACAACTTATGTGGATGTGTAGCGCAAATCTACAGGGTAGTATTATGCGTGTACTTTACCTTCAGTGGTCCTCTCTCTTCCTGGATCATGTTATCTCTGTAACTTTTGCATGGTGTCATCATTTTGCTACCTGGTACTCTCACAACCACATTCATATCAAGTTTGTTATAATGTTACTCATTGCCATTTGATGTGTGCAGGTAGATATACACTCCTGCAAACTCTCTACAATCGTGTATGCAGTACTATAAACCATATAAAATATAATTAGTAGTTACTATATATAGTTATGCAAAATATAGAGCTGTCCACAACTAAATACTATATACTTTGTTGTCAACTGTTGTCAGCACCATTCCTATGTAAATTTTACATTCCTTTTCACTTCTTCCACTTTTTTCTGTGGAGGTCCCTGTGCATTCCTCTCATTTTTTACAGGAGTGGGCTGCATATATAATATATAGAAACACATGTACACCCATAGCTGTCGCAATCAATACAATAACTATGTGCAATACCATATACTCCACAACAGTACATGTGCACGATGGTGACTAAATACACTTCCTACAATTACAAATATTTACCATTAATAGGTGATTGCTATGTTTATTGGGTGCCAATACAACTGCTACATGTTATGCCAAGGTGACTAGATCTAATTTTTGGTGTGTATATCTAATTGTACACTGCTGACTTCACATCCCAAGGTGTACTGTGGGTAGCTGTTAATTACCTGTACACGACTATGATGTAGCACAGTCCATATCCTAGGTAACAACTGCCCAATACTTGAGAACATTTTATATACCCGATGAGGCATGCACACACTGCATGAATGCACTGCCTGCATGCCTCGTGATCATTGGGTATATCATGTCTTGAATTACACAACCATACATGCAAACCAACACTACAGTACTCAACAGTTATGGTTGGGTAGTGTATTATATCTATAATGCTGCTGTAGTTTCAGCCATGTAAAAGGGCACAAACAACCTCATCCTGTTCGAGGCACTCGGAAAACCACTCTCTGCTGTTCTACTGTACTGCAGCTGATGAAAACCTGTGTGCTTTAAGGTGGCCAATTCTTCTGCACCAGAAGGTAGCGAGTGGGCCAATATATAGATATCGCAGGTAAAGAAGCAACATAGAGGTTACCGTCAACTCTGCTGCAGCTGATCACCAATCCATCGTGCTGGCCCACAGTCAGGGTCCTCTGCGCCAACTCGGGTCTGTCTGCCTCCAATGCCGCCAGGTGCACCCTCTGATGATGCACAATTCACCAGCCATGTCTAGTTATCATCTCAAATCACGTTTCAGGAGATGAACAAGATGTATCCTATGAAGATGAGCAGGTTTCCTGAGAGGCATAGGATACATCCATCCCTGCCTGGTTCGCTTAACTCTGTGCTAGCTCTCCTAAACAATAAGTGCTGCAATGGATTCGCTTGTGTTTTCCTAGCGCTTTCCTCATTTGGCAAAAAAGCAATTAACATTTGCCCACCGTCCCTTTTTCGGCAAATAAATCACTAATGACACCCCCAGTGAGGATGTGACTGATTGATAAACATTCCACACTCAGGTACTTTGCACCTTCGTGCCTTGTGCTTAAAATCAGCCACATCCCTCTTGGGGGTGTCATAACTAATATGTACATTGTGAAGGCCCCGTAGGCAGTGCACATGTATATATGATGTACTTATTTGCCGTTGCTAGGTGGTTTCTATGTTTATTGGTTGCCTATATATTATCTGCTACTTGTTGTGCCAAGGTGACTATATCTAATTCTTGGTGTGAATATCTGCTGTTGCCTGTACACAACAATGACATCACAGTCCTTATTCTAATGACTACCCAAGTTTGGGAACAAAGGGTTGGATGAATGCACTGTGTATGCATGTCTCGTTGGATTGATAGTAGCTATATATCATGTTTTGAAGTGCACAATACATTCAGATCAACACTACACTACTCAACTTTTATGGTTAGGTAGTGTAGTGTAGATATTGCAGGTAACGAAGCAACATAGAAATTATTGTCAACTCCGCAAAATGTGTGTAAAAGGTTATTCAGCGAGAGGACGTACCAATTGACATCTCAGGTAGCTAGCTAGCTACAGAAAGAATATAAAGACTCAGATTAAGGCCAATTTCGCTGCAGCTGATTACCAATCCATTGTGCTGTCCCACGGTCAGATTCCTCTGAGCTGACTTGGCTCCCACCGTGGTTCCAATGTGGTCGGGTGCATCTTCCGCCAAGGCACAATTTACCAGCCAAGTTTTGGTCACAGTTGGCGCCTTCAATCGCATTGCAGGAGATGGGTAAGATGTCTCCTTCTTGAGGAAGAGGTTTCCAAGGGGTAGCGTACGGATGTTCCTGCCTACCGGTTTGTCTCCTTCACAGAAGAAGAGGTTTCCAAGCGGTAGCATATGGACATTTCTGCCTGCACGCCGGTTTGCTGCCTCCACGCTAGCTCTTCTGCATAAACAATAATAACTAGAAATAATAAAAATTTTCTACAAAAATAGCAAGGATGTAGGGATGGCACAAAAGGTACTGAAACAAGTAAAAACTGTTTCACAGTGGAGCATTAACCATGGTCCCTACATGCAAGAATGTCGCACCTTATAGGACACACCCTTGAATGTAGGGACGATGGTTAATGCTCCACTGTGTAACAGCCTTTACTTGTTTATGTACTTTTTGTGCCATCCCTTCATCCTTGCTATATTTGTAGAAAAATTTTATTATTTCTAGTTTCTGTACTTTTTATGGTGTGCAAGCTGCACATGCTAAGTGCCACTAGAGGACATCCATTCAGGTTACAGTATAGGACCTTATTTCCGTAATCCTGGAGCTCGAGGTGTCAGCTATCTCCTAGCTTCTGCACCAGCCCACCTAAGAGCTTAGAAACAGTGACCTGAAGTTAGCTGAGTACTAATTAAAAATGGTGGGATACACACGTCCACGGATGATCTTTGAAACTATGCGCTAGCTAACTTCGGCCTAAGCCCTTGTCTCGCATACACCTCAAATGGCCTCCTGATGGTGTTGGTTGGCTTTTGGACAGAATCTGCAGGGACAATAAGTGGAAAACTGCCATTCCTCAACGTCCTCATAAAATGGCATCTTCCACGGAGCAACGTCTTCCAAAAGACTCGGAAACCCCAGTGTGTGAACAATACGCTTTCGGACCCTATACTTCGAAAGAATACAATTCAGTTAATTTGCAGTAGTTTCGTCTTAAAATTAGTTTGATAGCTAATTCTGATCGTCAGTTACAGCTGGCGAAGAAGAAGATGAAGAATATGAAGACAAAATGGATGTTTTTTTCAAGTGTCATTTTCTCGCTGACAGACCACGTTCGCTTGCCTTACAGATCAGTTTAGTGTATGAATATTTCATATTTAGCCCTACAAAACCTCGGTTTGGCGGTTTTCGACGCTTTTCACGATTTTGTCCCTATGCCAATGTATTGTGAATTCGAAACACCCTGTACCATCCCTACATAGAGAGTACTATCGTACTCTTTGATAATGCTGCAGTGGATCTGTCTGCATCTCCCAAGCGCTTTCCTTATTTGGCAAGAAACCAATTAATATTCACTCACGCTTCCCTTTGTTTGGCAAATAATTACTTATAACACCTCCTTTTC
Source organism: Ianthella basta (assembly GCA_964019415.1). Lineage (NCBI taxonomy): Eukaryota > Metazoa > Porifera > Demospongiae > Verongiida > Ianthellidae > Ianthella > Ianthella basta. The sequence goes on along the minus strand of OZ025871.1, from coordinate 10,217,376 downwards.
AGAATGTCGCTTATTTATAAGCACGAGGCCCGAGGGCACAAAGCGCCCGAGGGTGGAGTGCTTATGAATCAGCGACATCCCTCAAGAAGGTGTTATAACTTATAAATTATCATGCAAGGTTGTGGTATGCATCTATGTATATCCCAGTGATAAACACCAGCATTATGAAAGTATACATAATAATTATATACACAATTTGAATTGATACTTACCTGTGCAAGTGCAAAGTTATTATCTTCACACCAATCCTGGAAGCTCCTGTACAAATTATATATGATTTCAGCAGAGTTGGGAAAGAAAGCAACCAAATTAATATGTAATACATTAACTTTCCATGGTCATGACTTGATATGCCCAAAAGTTTGTATTCCTGGGTGACTCTAAAGTCATGACTGTATTATATATTATATATAGACTTGTAATTTTCACAATAGTTACCTGGATTTGCAATACACCTCGTAATATAGAATACCTAGCAAAGGTAATCACACCTAATGTAGAAATGCTGCTTTGGAGGTGCTGTTTGACGTTGAAGTTACTAGCTAAAATGAGTAGAACTGGTCACAGCTTGGCATTCCTGGATGAATGTTTCCTTGCATTATGAAGCACATAAAGTACTCTCCAATGGGGCTCCACAACTCCTTGTTGACATGATACCCACAGAAAGGAAAATGCACGATACCGTAATGAAGAGCCAGCAGCTACCGTTGATTCTTATTAATCTGTTGGACTACAATTTGAGGTAGCCCTACGTCTCTCTTCCACTGAAGTGAGCAAATAATATCGTAACAAACAATAATATTATGTTCGAACATAGTGCCTCTAAACGTCATTGGACAGATGTCAGTTGATCAGCATAAAAAACATTTAGACCACTTTGTCAGGTGTTGCCCTGTTAAAATTTTGCGCTCTTGGATAACCCCTAAAAGTCGTGGTTGTGTAATGCACTCATCTTCGACTTGTGCATGTAACCTTGTCCTTTATTGGTCATCCCCAAGCACTAAGATTAAACAGCTTAATGCTCTGCCATAAGTGGTCTAATTATTACATAATTGCTATCTGCATTTTTATACCTGGACTCACCGCTCAATTGCTTTACAGCACTCTTCATGGCACTGCCTCTTGCAGTAAACTCTAACATTCATCTCACAGAAGACTGTAGGCAGCATGAGAGACACTTGTTCCTTCCCTAACTTCATAGCAACGACATCTGGGTTGCTCTTCCTGTAAAAATACATGCGATCTAATGGGTCTGCATCTCTGTAACCATAGTCAAATCTGACCACCTGGTGATTGAAGGTAAGCACTAGATAAAACCAAGCAACATACTGTGTGAATAAGAGTATAATTATACAAGATTGAATATCACCTACATATACAAGAAGATCTTCTGCTTTAAAGTCTTCCATCTTGCCAGCTATCTCCTTAGCAAGAACCTCCTCACTCTACATCACAGAAACTTAAGATGTGCTTAATCATACAGGACACATGCTCACACACACAGACACACACACACACTCTTTTTTAACTTCATATAATTGTAACCAACAGTGAGTTACAAATGACTCTCGTTAAGGCCTTGCAGAGAACAGGTAGAGGAGTGAAACTCCTCTCATCCACAATTTCACTGGCTCCAAATTGTACTGGCAAGAAATAGCATCTCCATCTGTTATTCAGCAAGTCTCCCTTAAGACTGTGGTATCTAGCCTGCTTCCTTTCACTTTCACTCTCATGGACACACATGCACACACACACACACACATTACGTATTAGTTTTAACACCTCCTTGAGCGACATCCCGAAAAGGAGGTGTTATAAGTGATTTATTTGCCGAACAAAGGGAAGCATGGGCGAATGTTAATTGGTTTCTTGCCAAATAAGGAAAGTATTAAAGGAGCACGGGCGAATCCAATGCATTTTTATTCATTACGAGAGCTAGCTAATGAGGAGCCAAGCAAGTCAGGCAGAAACGTCGGCACGCTACACCTCCGGAAACCTCTTTCTCTACGAAGGAGACTTCTTGCCCCGCTCCTGCAACGCGATCGAAGGCGCCAACAAGACTTGGCTGGGGAATCGTGGTCAGCGGAAGGTGCGCCCAACGGCATTGGAGACGGAGGGAGCCAAGCTGGCTCAGAGTAATCTGACGGTGGGACAGCACGATGGATCAGCGATCAGCTGCATCGGAACTAACCATGATCTGAGACTCTATGTTCGTTTGGTAGCTAGCTGGCTAGCTACGTATACTTAAGATGTCTTTCCGACCGGGTCCTCTCGTGCGGAAGAATCGGCCACCCATTAACGCACAAATTCATCGAATAGACAGCAGTACGGTAGAAGAGCAGTAATCAGTTTGCCCAGCGCTTCCAATAGGATGAAGCTTAAGCTTTTTGCGCCCTTTTCCATGACTGAACTACAGTGGCACCACAGATATTCAAAACCCAACCATATTTATGGTTGGGTAGTGAAGAGTTACTGTATGCTTGTGTTTTGATCTGAATGCAAGCACTTGCATGTGAAGTGTTGTTGCTATTGATTGAATCACACTGAACCCAATTAGATATTCTTGCTCTACAATAAGATATAATCGCTCTCCTATAAGATATAATCGCTCTCCAATAAGATATAATCGCTGTCTGATAACAAATTGTCACCTCTCACTGCAAGTAGCACTTTTATAGTCACTCAATAAACATAGCCACCACCTAGCAACGGCAAATAAAGTATCATATACATAATATACTTATACATGCACACAGTTAATGCACACACATGTGCATCTGTATATACAGTACTACAGTAACTCGTCGCATACCTTCAGCAGCACTTTATTAGTATTTTCAATGGGTCCAGACTGTCCAATGAATTTATAAAGCTGCCTCTTCTCCAGTCGAGTAAGGAGGTCCTTGGCCTGACTGAGTTCTGGTGATTGACTAGGCCAAGCCCTGATGTGTTCAATCACACTGTCATTCAGTTGGGAGTAGGCCACCATGTCATCAATACACCCAGCAATAGGCAATCTATTACTACAGGGAATACAGGCTAGTACAGTGACATGTCAAAGTAAGAGTGTTAATTCAAAATTGTTCATTCACTCCTCAAATAACACATACCCTTTCTCTCCTTCAAATGTCACATGTGCATTTGCTTTGGTAAGAACATCACTCAACCTATAACAGCAAAGACACTCAAAGCTTTCAGGTTAGAAATAATTACATACGCAGTGTCACACACCAGTACTCACATGTACTCAACGGCAATAGCTGTCTTGTGCTGGATGGCTCTCTGGTGTAGGGCATTTCGAATGTGGAACATGTCATACAGGTAAGTCATGTCCTGTAAACAAAACATAGTCTCCCATAATTATATAATACAATAATGAATACAGTATCATGCACTCATCATAGCCTCATACCCAAGCCTTCCAAGGCTTAATTATTGACTTTCGGTTAAATTAGGATATTCGAGTATTCCTCTGTTTCACGATGAGTACATAAGAGCGAATAGGCCGGTAGCTTTGACATCTAAACTTATGCACAGCCGGCAAACTCTGGTGCCTCTAGCAGATTTCAAAGCCATCACTTCATGCAGCCATATAATGCTTACTTGTAGTGCATGCACATGTAGTCTGTATTCAGGCCTGGGAGAGACAAGATTCAAAGGGTATGAGGCTAGAGTGCACATAGCCTTGTGTCCAGGCCTTAGAAGGGGGTGAAGGAAAGTTTGTTTCGTTTTTACCCGGGTGGACCATGGCTGCAAACGCCTGGTACGAGGCGCTAGAGTGTTGCTTGACGCATAATATACAATTTTGATTTCATTTCATGTGACATCTAATTTCTATTATGCATGTAAATACTGTTTATCAGGCCTTCATTTTTCACTGAAGGCCTGGGAATGAGGCTAGTGCACAGCTATAATGGAACATGCACTGTACTGGACATATCCTCACACTCCTATATAACTAGTAATTCTGAGTTCCTAAACCAACCAACTTAATCCTGTCTTTTGAGCCGTGGAAGTGCCACTTGCCTTATCACGCATACAAATGTGCCTTTGATTCTCATCATTGATGTCAACCATTATGACACGGGCAAAAGCCATATAACGCTTGTGGTTAAAATTCATGCTGATGCCCAGGTGTTGACAGTCACGAGCAAAGTAGTCCCATTTGTCAACATCAATGCCATTCACCTTGTTGGCCACAATCTGTCAGGGTTGATTAAAAGTATAGAGCAATTATTGATTTAATTTGTGAGCAAGCACAACACCAACATGTGTGGCATAATTGTGCTTCTTATTAATTATGTGAAACAAGATGGGATTAGATTATTGAACAAAACAGTTTCATTTATTCGCTTTGTACCTCAAAAATGAAACTCATATTACGTTTTGCCTCTTCTATTTTGCCTGCATGATTTCTTTTGTAAGGGAACTCCCCCTGAAGGGTGAGAAATGCAGGTGAATTGTACGTTGTCATGCCTCCTGCAACCTGTCAACGTGATTCCCACTGGCTTACTTCCCCACTCCATCCTTTAATTAGACCTGCAATGAGAGTAAGGTCCACTCCTTCTGGATCTGGATTCAGCCCATAGAATATGAACTCATCTTGAAGCTTGTTGGCTTTGATCAGGTGCTTCAACATATCCACAGATGCCATCTCATGCTGTATAGCAAAATTCAAATAATAAAAATATCAAAATGGAATCATTGCATTAATTACGTATGTGTGATAAAACAGTGTGGATATCAGTGCATGTGTGTATGCATGGGGAGGGGATCAAGTTGGCATGCCACCAGGAGTTTCAACCTTCCATTTCTTTCCTGGATCGCGCATTTGCGGAATAAAGATATCATCAAACAGATGTGAGAAGGGACCATGTCCTACATATGTATTTATGTATGCACAACAAACAAGACAATTAATCACTTAAGGCTGTGTGTTATGCGTGTAAGTACAACCAGCAATGTGTCTCACTCTGACAGTCATCCTACAACATTTGTAAACTATCTACCACCACACACTTACCAAGGTCATGACAGAGCCCAGCTATCCTCACACACAGCACATCCTCGTCAGTGATGCCCAAATCAGGTTGATTTTGTCTAATAGTGGACACAAACTCTCCTGCCAAATGGGCCACACTGTAATAGAAAATACAGTTATATAATAATTATAATAATAATAATTGATCTTATTTAATGTGGGGAACCTTTAGCCAGAAGGCTACTCTTCCAGGCACCCACAACACATACATAGTACAAACAACATAGATACACATACAGTAAATCAGTTTGTTATTCGTTCAGTGGGGCTGTTTGTTGTCGGGGGGGGGGGGGGGGGCTGCCACTGAAAATTTCTCCGCCATGGCCTGGGCTTGAGCTTGAACCGGAAACATCCCATAATCATAGATCTTGAATTGTGTGCTTCAGCTCCAGACCACCAGCACCCCCAAAGCACATTAGCACATAATACTGAGAATAATACTACATAAGTATAATTATGTAGCTAGATTAGAAGTGAAAGCATTTGTCAGCTGAGCAAAAGTAATAATTCTGCACAAAGGTGCAGAGTAGTGAATAAATCATAATAATATACAATGTAGGAATATAGCTACCCATAATGGTGACTTACTAATAGCTAATTATAGATTACCCATAATAGCTGAATGCCCACCCTTCGGGTAGGTTCCCAGCCTATCGTAGCTAGGTGAACAGCATCCTTCTAAGAATTAAGATGCTCGCTCAGTCCCTCAACTTGCACGGAGCATCTCAAGCCGATTCCCTGCAAGGCACCGATTTTATGAGGGAGCTAACAAACACACAAAACTGAGATCCGGTGCATTATAGTAAGATTCATGAAGTGTTGCACGGACTCACCCCAGTGAGTGCTCAAATCTGTTGTGGCTTGCACCAGGATACACCATGTACTTGCCACCCATCTGCTTGATGTGACGCAGGCGTTGGAATTGTGGAGTGTCAATAATGCTCACCAGCAATGGATGGAACTGAATGTGGCCATGCACTGAATCGTTGAACACCTGCAGTGTTCACATCACAGTAAATCTTAGTATATGTCATGGAGAAGAAAATTCAAATTCTTTTCCCAATGGCTATAATCATGGGACAATTAACACATTTAAAATAATGTGTAAGCATTCCCTTACCTTGAATGTCTGCAGCTCCAAAGAGTGGATAGTTGTCAACACTTCATCCTGCTCTACTTCACTGTTGTATGTGTATGCATATATACATACAAGGGATATAGGCCTGGAGTAACAGCACGCCTCACTCCTCCCAACATGTACACATGTGCACCTGACTCCTCCCAACAAGCCTCACTCCTCACAGCAAATAATTACCTCACTCCCATGTTAGTCAAGTCATCCTTCTTCAAGCTATACAGGTGTTTGGCTGTGTAACCTTCCTCTGTACAGTGAACAAACACAAAACGCAGCACTAAAGGTGAGCGGATTTGAGAAAAGGGACCAATTCGCGCTATGTATAAAGTGTCACTACGGGCGAAAACACGCAAACGAGTAGTGTTTCCGGTAAAGTCGGATTACTGCATCATACGCACCTGTGGTATAGTCCCAACATCCTGGCCAAGTTTGAAACGCCTAGTCCTTTCCAGCGCTTCAAACCAGGAAGACTAGTTACGCCGTCGCCATGTTTACGGATATAAAAACGGAAGGGTTACGGGCCGTTTTCTCGTAATTGCATCGAGCGTATTTTCGTAATTTGAGCGAGCGTAACTCAGGAACGGGAACAGCTATTGAAGCGGAACGAAGTGCAACAGAGACCCCATCAATTGTGCTGTGATTCAGTACCACTAACTCAAAATCGATTTTTAGCGCGTAATGGTCCCTTTTCTCAAATCCACTCACATAAGAGTTAACTAAATACATGATTGTAGCTTTTTAGTTACACTATACCAAAACATAAACACGCACTCATACAAGTCCTGCATACCCCCTCACGATAGCTAGTTTATGAAAGCTGTACGTACACATGCCTTGGATGGCGGCAAACCAGTACTCACTCTGCATGGCTTGGGCCACTCCAGATAAACCAGCGTTAACAAAGTACTGCTGCACGTAATTCGGCCAATGGCTGCTGCCTGAACTTGCACCTGTCTCGTAACATTTCAGTTTTGCGTCAGGAGTGTCCAACCTGGATATTATCAGCAAGACGGGAGATCAGAACTAGCCTGTCACGGCTACCTTCTTCGGGTTGCAACGTGAACGTTGCACAATTAAGCCATGATACACGTATATGGTTTACGTATACGTATAGCTAGTTACATAGCCACATGCCTAGGTTCACTTGGTATGGTACTGCAGCGACTTACTTAGTATCCGTTTCAGATGAGGGAGGACACTTCTGCTGGGGACTGTCGTCCAGGGATGACATGCTTTAGCTAGTATGGTCCTCGTCTATGGCTGCGAGTATTATACAATGAACTGTCCGAACCTCAGTCCTGGGTATACGAAGCTGACCCGCCTTACTATTGTAAGTGGCTAGTTACGAATTCCTATTCAAATTTATCCTAGACAAAGGTCTCTTTCATCAGCGCGCGCCGGCAGATAGGCCTGCGTATTATGTCGTCATTTGACGTTGCATTTATCCCACGCCACTTTTATAATTATACGAATTGCAACGCATCGTTCCTCTTATTAATTCCCAAACCCGATCTACATTCAATTATGCTGCCATGCATGCATGGTGTCTGGTGATTGCAAGTGTTTGCATGCCTTAACTTCAAACCATGAATAATTGCATATAATAATTACTACATAGACAGAATAACTTTGGCACATACATAGAATGCAATATTAGTTATTTAGTGAATTTTAACGGACTTGAATTAAGAATATATTGATTTTCATGGAATTGCAATTTGACAATTACAAAGTACAAGTACAAACATAATTATCATTCTACATTGCTGCTCTCCAAATCCTTGTAATTGCTTGGCTGCTGCAGCTATAGATGGAAGAGGTAAACGGATCAAGGTGGCATGAAATGAGACATAAATAAATGCACTGTCTGCATATATGTCAGACATACACACAAAATGTGGAATGATTGTGTATTATATCTCTGAACATTTTTGACCATAATAATAATTACTATTAGCAGAATATTTTTAACTCACACTGACGCTTGTATGTCTTGATCCTTGCACACAGGACTATGACAACAACAACGGCAGGCAGGAACAATTAACACCAGAATTAAACCACATGCCACCAAACTACCAATTTTCTAATCTTGTTATGGCCATAACGTTGACTATAATATCATCTGTCAATGATGTAGATGGGGAGAAAAAGAAGATATTATTGTATACACGTACATAAGTCTTGTGTGTCATTAATTGTAACAACAACAAAATTAATATTGAAGAACATACATTGAAATTATAACAATAAAATTAAATAGCTTTAATATTATAGTATAGTTTAGTATTCCCTAAGCTAAATTGATACAGCAGCAGTAAATTTTGTAATTACAGCTAGTGGAATCTGTCTGGTGAGATTTTTTACGAGAAACAGGAAAGATGATTATACAATACAATACATAGGCACACATGCGCACTGCCTGAAATAATGTGATATAAATAAATGGTGTGACTAAATGAAGTTGTAATGGAACGGAAAACAGATGATAGTTAATTAACTGATCATGCTTGGTTGGTGCCTGGCAGATCGTGCACCACGAACACATTGGATCACTGAGTGAATCAGCAAGAAGCTCAGCCTGCATCGCAGCCATCCCAAGGTCCTGGAGTAGGGCTGCCCTCTCTTTTCTGCCAGGAGGGATGCCATTCTCTTGTCGGTGATGGTTGGGCACCACGCCACCTGTAGCAGAGAGGACCAGTGGGGTGAAGGACCCGTGCTCCACTTCGATGATCCTTTGCTCGTATGCCCGTCTTTTCTCTCTCTCATTACGCATGTACGTGGCTGTCAGGGAGGACTTGCAGCAGCTTTGTGCGTGTGGGTTGAACACCCTTACATCAAAAAATGCACGCTGCTGCTTGTCCCCCCAGAAACCTTGGGCACTGATGTCTGCACGAGCATCGTCTTCGGTGTTTGCTGTCCGATAGTGCAGTTGCTCGCCTGTGAGGGGTTGAAGGGTGGGCTCAATGCAGACACTGGAGCAGACTTCTGTAAGAACATGCGCTGTGATGTCCCTGATGTCATTATGGCGCATGGAGGGAAACCCACCACAGGAGCAACTGAAAGCATGTTTCACACTGAGCTTCTTCCCGCAGATGCAGTGAGAGGGCAGGTATGGAAGCTGCCACCCGTACCGTAGGTTGATGGCATCCCTGAATGCCCCCTTGTGTAGTGTGAAGCCATGCTCTGTTAACGGCAACACCGCTAGCCAGTGTGAGGCACCCTTCTCCGAACCATAGGCCTTGGCCTGTTGATAGCCTACCCAAACAGAAGTACTACATCTTGCACCCACCCACAACAGCTTACCCTAGGTTGCCCACCCAGCCACATCCCACAATGTGCTACACACCCCGCCATGCATTCGGGGCACATTGATTCCTTTGTTGGCACTGTTGTTTGGAAGCCTTTCAAATGGACCAGCCATTGCCCATCTGAAATTTGCATTCCATACAAAGTCAAGAAACAAGGGTGTGTAAAAATGTTTCCTCCAAAAACAAGGGCAGATGTAGGGATGGTGCAGTGTGTCTCTGAAGGGCATGGCAAACCACCTGGCAGAAAAACCATAGGAACAAGGAGGAGGGCCGGTCCATGCAAAGAGGAGGGCCAGCCTGTCCATGCAAACCCAGATCATTAACATTCGCTGACTTTGAATACATTTGCACCATCCCTACATCTGAGAGATGGCAAATTGTAAGGCTGTACCTGTAGGCGTAAAGGGGAAGCTGAAATAGTCGGAATGGTTATGCAGTAACTAGTAGGAGGCGCGGCAAAATGTTGCTAAATGTAGGGATGGTGCAAATGTATTCAAAGTCAGCGAATGTTAATGATCTGGGTTTGCATGGACATAAATTATTTAGTATTAGGGTTAGGGTTAGGGTTAGGGTTAGGGTTGATTTTATATAATTTTGCTGAGCTGGCTGTCGGACCAATAGACACATGTCGGGGTTGTCACAGAATGCTTCCGGTGACGTCATTATGCCATTATAGTCGTGTCCGTTAAAGTCAGTTGATCCCTTACGGCTTGGGTCGACTTCCAGAGTCAACCGTTCGTGTTGGGCTACCTCAATAACAGCCATCAAGCTATACAAAAGATGTCCAAGTTGTCGATAGCCTTTCCCTGCAAGCAAACTCAGAGATATCGTTGCGTCCTTTGCAGCAAGGCAGGACAGATATGCCGACCGTTTGACTATTTTGCGCCTGCGACCAGCAGCGGTGAATATCGCTTTCTGTTTTTGGCGCCTACAACCTTTTAGCGGCTCTCGGCAAACAAGGCGAGCTGATCCCCTCCAGGATTCAATTATTCTAGCTACGTGCCAGTGTTTAAGTCACGTGCACGATTCTGCAATCTGATTGGTACCCCCGCAATCGTGGGACGGAAGTCGACGGCTTGGACCCCCCATTGTTGCCATGCCCTATTTCCTTCCCGAGCGGAAGTCGGAATGAAAATAGGGACTAGGTACGAGGCTATGGGCAGCCTGGGCTGTTCCACCGGGCATGCAATGATAGCTAATCGTGCTCCACTTTATAATTGTCTGTATACACTACATAGCTATATAGGCCTACTGCCCATGGCCATGCAGTGTCAATGTACTACAAGTTACAAAATACTAGGGTGAAGCCATATAACTAGTTTGGGTAGTTATCAGATGCACTGGCAGGAAAGCATATACGTGGCTGGATGATAATACTTGCAGTCTTTGAAAGATTTAAATTGATCAGACTAAATTTCTGATTTGGCCTTTGCTCTCGTGTGAGGCACATGCAAAGTACCCATGTACCAATATATGCTCATAGGAGAATACTGAAAGCACCGTATAATGATACATTCATATTGTTACATGGCCATATGTAGTATTCAAAAACAACACGGCTCATACAGATCCGTGGCAGCCATGAGCAGGTGCTTATTTATGTCCTTTTTGCCTACATTTAAGGCAAGATTGCTATTTTGGTGGCAGTGTCTAGAAACGTCTTATTATTATAATTTTTTATAATTCATTGTTATAACGGAAAATTCTCAATATTAAAACAATGTAAGGATTAGGGATGACATAAACAGGACAGAAACAGGTAAAGGCTGTTACACAGTGGAGCATTAACCATGGTCCCTACATGCAAGAATTGTAGGAGCTTTTGGAAGCTGTATGCAGCTGCTCGCAAAGCCACCAGACACGCTGGTTTCATCAGGTTGAATACATAATTTGAAATTAATTGGCTTCCGCCTCGCCTGGCCAAGCAATGCAGCAGAAGTCGTGGCAATGCACCCTCTTCTGGACTAAATTGCACTGCCTTCTAACCTACAAAGGAATGCCGGCAGCCAAAATATGGTGCGAGAAGTATTCTCCTGGCATGGTTACTTTATTTTGTACGCTACGGCTGTCAAGGAAGAAGAAGAAGACGAAGATGAAACATGGGAAAAGTCGAGGGCGCTCTCTACATGTAGGCGCACCTTTGTTAGGAAGCAAGATTAGTTATATGTTCTATCTGTTTAGTACTCACTTCGCTTGCCGGTTTTCAGTCCTTTGAATGAACAAAGTTGTATGTGTTGTACTATAGTACTATAGTACAAAGTTGTATGTTGCAGAAGTTTACAGAAACGAGGAAATTCCACTAAAATAAAGGCTTAGCCTATAGGAAATATATATGTAATTTAAAGTTGCATGAAGGTGAAAGGAGGTAATGTTTTGTTGTATTCTTTGACGAGGAAATACCACTTGTGGAAGGCGACATAATATTATGAGCAAGTGCATCCAAGGCCATGCTTGCTCGGTCTCGCTTCATCAGCTGAATGGGATAGACCACCCAGTTGCCATTTGACTGGTTCCATTTGGACGACAATGGTGGTATGGATAGCACCAGTTGGGTGACACTAGAGTTTAGGTCATGTATAATATTATGCATACATGCACATCTATACTCACAAGTACGTGTACAATATGTACTGTAGCAGCGAAATCAGAGTAGTTCTAAGGGGTGTAGGCCATAATATAACAAGTTGTGGGAATTGAAGTGAGCCTTACCAGCTGCAGATAGCAAAGGCAAATGCATTGGCTATGACAGACTGGAAAAGTAATTTAAAGTTATATACTCATGCATGCGCGCATGCACCAGTTGATTGGAACCACCAATAGCTGCATGCACGCACGTAACCCTCGTATAGTCTCTTCTCCATGATGCACAAGGGAGAACAAGTATTTTGGGTTACCAACTTGTGGGGCTGCTGCCCCAAATCAAAATATTTGCTCCCTTTGGTTGCTGCTCTGCCATTTACCATAGATAAGCACATGCACCCATGGCCACGCACATACACACACACACACACACACACACACACACACACACACACACACACACACACACACACACACACGCACGCACGCACGCACGCACACACGCACACACACACACACACATACACACGCACCCACCCACACACACATGCACAGAGAAAGCTTTAGCACAGATAGACAACGACTGTTCACAGAGCATGCATTTACAGTGAGTACTTCACAGAAACATAATGACTGTACCAAGGAACCCACAGTGGCCAGAGTAGCTAGTGTTCTGTGATGGCAATAGCTATGTACATATATACGTAGTTCGCTACAATGCAGTACGCATGGGCGAGGTTCTGAAGAGCATGTAATAGGGCAACTGCATGTGTGCGCTAAGCTTTTCAATGCTACAGATGGTTGAAAATGTTTGTGTGTACAAATCACAGTGCTCACCAGTTTCTGCATTATACCTGTAAGGTGTTTCATGTGGCAGAATGTCAAAGTCTGCTTGCAACTGGGTGTACGTGCCTCTGCGCTCATGCAGGCTGCTTTGTAAGCTTAAAAGCCTATATAGCTGGTTTGTGCTTCTGTGTGTGCTACCATATAGGTGAGCTGTGGTGTGCCATGTGGTACTGCCATAATTGTAGTTGTTGATATTTTCACTTTTCTATGCTATCTGCAGTTTCACTGTAGTGCCTGAAGTATGGCCAGATAGCTATTGTAGCCTGCTAATGTTGCATGTGCAGAATTAGCTAGCTGCTTCCAAGGATGCATGTATACATGTGCATTTCCAACTATCTACTTCTAGATGAACGTATGTACTGCATGCATGCATGGAAGGCACCAGTCAATTCAAGTGCTTGATAAGCACATGCTGTATTACCTTTTCAAACATTAGCAGTGTCGATGATTTGATAGTGGCTCATAACTGCGATGTTCAATTGATCACGTAAATGGTGAGCAGTACTGCAGCTTTAAAAGAACAATGGGGAGCAGGACATCCTACTCCCCATTGTTCTATTATAGCTGCCGTACTGCTCACCATTTATATGATTATTCGCAGTGTTCACATTTACAAACTCCCAGCAAACCTGAGGACCTGGTATTGGCCAAAACACGTACTGTGTGTTTGATGACAGGATTGTCTATAGTCATCACACACACAAACAGCCTCCACTGCGCCCACACCAACACTATAGTGTATTTTCTGCTTTGCAGTGTTTACACCTACAATGCCTGGTTTGTATTTATTATAGTATCAAAGACTGTACAAAGGAGCTTGAGCTCATGATCATTCATAATCAATTGAGCTGTTTTCATTGCTGAATTGCATGTGCATATGTGTCTAGTTATGCATGGTGTGTATATTAATGTATTCCTGTTTCTGTGTGTGCACAGATGCATGTGTGCCATGCATACACAAACATGTGTGTGTGTGTGTGTGTGTGTGTGTGTGTGTGTGTGTGTGTGTGTGTGTGTGTGTGTGTGTGTGTGTGTGTGTGTGTGTGTGTGTGTGTGTGTGTGTCACTGTGTGTGTGTGCATGCATGTGTGTACATGTCACCATAATAGTATATATTATGGCAATGTGTTACATCAAGAATTATTAATGGAATTGCCTTCACAGCGTATACACACACAAATTGTTTTATACATCGTGAAACCTCGTTTCTTCCTACATGTCATCTCTTGTAAGGTCACTTCCTCTGAGGATAAGGAGTAATGCCACAAGTTGAACAACTGGAGTTGCCATGCCACATTACCACCCAAATTCTGACTTTCATCCCCACTCAGCTCCTACCTTGCATCACCACTCAGCCTGTGTTTTGGCCTGTATCACTACTCTGTTCCTGGTATGCCTTACCACTGTGCTCCTGCATGGCCTCTCTTGACCACTCTTGAACTCAATTTTATGCAATGGCCAGGTACATGCATGCTACAGCATTTGTTCTGACAGCATTTCATCCTGTCAGGTAAATAAGGAATGTGCATGTATGCAAGTCAATCGCAAACAATGTGGATGCCAGATTGCAGGGGAATGGGGTAGTGAAGTGTGTGTGTAATGTCAGTATTTCAACCTTGAAGTTTGTCTGAATTCATTTTGGAAAGATCTATACATGTCGCCTAACATGTGCACTCCCAGCCCCATGCAATTAGCACTATAACTTGACACTGAATTTGAAGTATTGCAGTTTATAATTCTGCAATGCAACCACCTTTCTATATTCAGCTATAGTATAAAGGACAACTTACATTGCTATTCCATACTCCTCCCCATTCAACTCACTCCCAACATACATCACACTATGTAACAACCAAGACACTGTATACTCCTCTAAATGGCAAAGTACCTCACTCGTATCAGCACACCAGACTTGATTCAGCTCAGCATAATTATGCCTACATATCTCCTTTCCAACAAACCTATGTCAGTTTAAGTCTTGTTTGCAAAGATCATACAACTGTAGCTTAGTTTAACTTTCTTTCTGCATAATACAGGAATTAATCGATTGCAACACAGCAACCAACACTATAACGAGGGTTAACCTAGGCATCCAAGGAAAATGTACAATGTACATTGCATTCATGTACATGCAAACATGCATATACTACAGGCATGTACATACATATTGTAGTTGTATACCCGGTTTAACCCTTTAGCGCCCAATGACACTTTTAGGCCAGCCATGCTTTGGAAATATTATTCTTCATTCAGTTTGTGCTGAATCTAGCTATGCATTCAATTCCCAACCCTTGAGACTTGGGTTGCATTGATCGTGAATACCCCTTTCATCAAAGAACTCACACATGTTGCAAATCACCGCGAAGCACCAAAAATTGGATAATGTTTCTGGGAGTAGTCTCTGACCTTCGAATATCAGCAAGAGGGAAGTTTTATAATGATTTTATGCAATTGCATGCATTCATAGATAATTCAGACAATCACTCCATCATTAATGTTGGTTCTGTTGCTTGCCCAGGGGAAGTATCCACAGCAAATAAGTTGTTAGCTATAAAGGATCCTAGCTATAACTGATTATTTTGTAGAATCCACACTGTATAGGAGAAAGGAGTTAGTTCTCCAAATACAAAGCTTGATCTAATAGGTTTTGAAACCTTGCCGACATTTCAACCAGGTGCTCAGGTCTTCTTCAGAGCGAAAGTCTCGAAATCCATTGCCCTAGGCGTGAAGAAGACCAGAGCATCTGATTGGAACGTCAACAAGGTTTCAAACCCTGTTGCATCAAGCTGGTATTCAGAGAACTATAATTGCTTTTTCATGCCTATGCCAGCTAATAAGCCCTCACTTCATTCACAACGTAGTCTTTTTATGCATAGCTATCAACCAATGAATGATATCATTTGTCAAGCTGGCTACTCTCATGGGTACTAATATAAGCTGTCACAAAAGTTTTGCAAAGTGTTCATACTTGCAATTGGCCATGGAAGACGTGGAGATGGTGATAGTGTGGCAGTATATACGCACGTGTGAACCAGCTGTGATCAAGATCCACTTCAATCAATCAATCAATGCACATGAGGGTTTTATCTCCCATGTTGGAGGTCACCCTAATACAATTAACAGGAGTTTCTAGAAAATAATGTCATAACTCAGTTTATAATATATAAAGTGAAGCAAAATTATTAGTCCACCTCATTCTAGGTCTTCCTTGAGGACTTGAAATTGGCTTAAAGATCCGTTTTGCATTATTGCCAATTACAAGGTTTCACAGGGTAGTTATAACATGAAACGACTAATATGGCCACTAAATTTGCACCTTTTTAAAACGTTATACTTTTGCTCTCTGAATGACTCTAAGAATAAAGATTGGCAGGATAATAAAGTAGTCACCTTTTACCATGGATCTCAGTAGCTGTCACCTGTCCTTACTACCTGTTACTGTCTGGTGATCCTTGACCCTCATTTATTCAAGTTCCTGTGTGAGGTATGAAAAAACTTACAATCCAATTAATAGACCTCTGACGCATGTACTACAAGTGTAGCGCCATATGCAGTGGCAAATTTAATATGTTCTCTTCTGAAAGACATAATATAACTATATCAGAATCACCAATTATAATAATCATGAATCAGACAGTTTGCAACTCTATAATTATAACTATATAAAACCGTATTCTATAAAAGTACATATTTATCTATAGTTATTAATAGAAAGAGTAAACCACAACTATAGATAAGCACGCAGCTACAAAGGATAATACTTATAATATATTGTCTGCTTTGGTCAACGCTGGTCCTGATCTGGCATTTGCAAAGCCCTGTTGGCGCTTGCCACACTTTCCGGAGAGGGTCCCTGTGCATTTCTATCATCTTTTACAGGAGTGGGCTGCATGGAAAGGCAAACATTGATCTCTCATTACAAGTAATGATGTGCTACACAACAGGAATTGCACTGCTGTGTTGCACAATTTACACAATGACACATGCTGGCTGTGCACAGTTCAAATACAGCCAATGTGAATTAACACTTACTTTGGTAATTTTGAAACCATTCGTCTCACACCAAGTATGAAAGCACCTGCAGGTACATTTCATTTTAGGTTTGCAGTGTGAAGTGTGAAGAACAAGAATACATTATTATTATTGTATTTTGCTGATA
The DNA here is from genome assembly GCA_964019415.1 of Ianthella basta. Taxonomy (NCBI): domain Eukaryota; kingdom Metazoa; phylum Porifera; class Demospongiae; order Verongiida; family Ianthellidae; genus Ianthella; species Ianthella basta. Next base: position 10,200,305 of record OZ025871.1, on the reverse strand, counting down.
TACATCATGGCATTCATTACACAATTGTCATGGCCTCTTGTATAAGCATGCCGTCCATAAAGCTACTACAAATAATTGTAAATTTAGCACTCTCCATTTTGAATTTAATTGGTGCTGGAAGCACATATAATAGCAGAGCCTGTAGTCTAACCTAATCATTTTATAGTCATAACCCTATTATTAATGTCACACACAGGACATGTCCAGCAATTACAGTATAGAATGTGCCCAACTTTGAATTTTGAAACATTGTGTCTTGTGCATATGTTAGCTGGATCCAAGCGAATGAAGACAAAGTCCCTGTATAATTCTTGTAATATATAAATCATTCACACGCTCATATTTTGGTTACGTATCCCCTACACTTAGTTGAACTTCGATAACTGTCTCCGTTAACAATATGCTTGGTGCAAAATTATTTTTTACTTAGGCTTGTGACACAAGTTCTGTATGATATCCAGATCAAATACTTCTGTCAGAATCACTCGCAGCAGTTCGACGGTGCTACAAAGGGTGTCAGCATGACAGTTTTGCATTAACTCTATCTTGATGCATAAAATACAATCTTTTATGAATTGTTGCCAAGACTGAGCTATTTCTACATTTAGGGTCGTTTAATCATTCTATTCATTACACAGGGTAGGTATTTCAAGGGAATAGTAGCTTGAAGCTTTAAAGTAGAGGTATCCTTAATACATTTAATCTCTTCCAGTCTGTGTGTTCGTTCATTCGTTTGCTTGTGCATGGCATTAACCCGAGAAAACCAAGGGCAAGAACGTTTGCAAGCACGTACGGACGAAGAACACAAAATGGAGGAAACGACGAGAATGGCGATTTTCCGCATGTTGTAAAGCTTAGAGATTACATATTTCCCCTCTGCCATGGTAGTAATTTGAACGAGTGTCAATAGGCTCTCGTTCAAATTGCCTCTGTTCCATAGACTAGTACACAATGTGACATCGATGTTAGGGAGAACGCTGGTGAATACGCGCAAACTTTAACAGTTGAAAGCCCTTTCTCTATGACCAAGTGAGCTATTGGGCAAAAGCGTGCTTGGCTTTAGCACTGCCATATTGCCTAAGGAAAGATATGACCAACCAATTCTTTTAACATGGTGTAGGTATAGCTAGCTGTAATATATGTGCATGTAAGTGTAGCTATGACAGTGGCCAACGTCAGTGCAAACAAGAACAGCACTATACCCAGGCAATGTCACCCAGCTGCAATCATCCAAATGGTTTTGGATTGATGGCCTGCGTTGTCCACTGGGCAATGCAACGCAGAGCGAGCGCGGCTGAAGGCTGTGCTTGCTCGTATATAATAAAAATTATATGGGAACTTGGCAAAAAACTTCGAATGAAATTCATCCTACTATGGTGGCAGCCATTTTGCCATTGCAAAATCTGCAATTACTCTCGCACACAACCATGTTACCTTGAACACATGCAGTTTCCATACATGCATGTGATCAAAATTGGACAACCTGATTGGTTGAATCCAGTGAGTCTCGCATTCCTAGCCATATCTCGCCAAACAAGTGCAAATTGGCTAATCTGAATCCAGAATTGGAATCTACAGTAGTATCCTCGTAATATTGTGTCGGTATCAGGGATGCCGTTTCAAGCGCTAGTGAGTGATCATGTGAATGATTGTGCCCAGTTATCATGTCTTGCACTATATAATAGCCTAAAATTGTGCAATTGAAAATGGTCGCGTGACACAGTGCCAAGGGTTCTGCACTTTAGTGCTCTTGAGTATAGTTTAGCTTTGGTAGAGTTGGATCAACAACACATGCAACATCCTGTAGTACAAGGCTACCATTCCTTCATATTTTATACTATACTATCTTACCTATACTATACATAAATTAGACTTTGTAGCTAGTCCATGTAAATGACACACGTTGACCACTATGCAACATTTTTAGTCATCATTTAAGCTTTAGAGAATGGCTATGGGATTCAGTCTTGGCCAGACAGTAGAGACTATATTAAAGACCATGGACTTGAATGCCATAATCTAATTTGCGTGAAAATAATATACCAAGTCCCCACGTGACTATTTTGGCTGTTGCCATATGTTTACGTTTATGTTTGACTTTATCTCAGAACAATGTCTGCATTTCAGTACAAATGGACTCACTGGTGAGCTGCTTTACAGCACACATCATGGCCCTCCTTCTTGCAATAAACCCTTAAACACGTCTCTTGGTATACCTTGGGCAGCATGCGAGACACATCTTCTGCCTCCAATGTCTCAGCAACAACATCTGGGGAGCTCTTGTTGTAAAAATGCACCTCCTTCATTGGGTTGGTAGTCTTGCTACCATAGTCAAATTTGACTACCTGGCGACAAAGGTAAGTATGAGATTAAGTTAGAGAGACATTCTGGCACTTAATTTTGCAGTGTGAGCTTGTGCAGAAGTGAAAATCACACACATGTACAAGAAGATCCTCTGCTTCACATTTATCCTCTGCTTCGCTTTCATCCTCTGCTTCACTTTCATCCTCTGCTTCACATTTGCCAGCACAAGATATCTGTTTTGCAAGTTCCTTCACATCCTACATCAAAGAAAAATACAACACAATCACCCGACAGGTAATCACATGTGAGTAAGCACACACACATGTACCCATGTAAGCACACCATAAAGTGCACAAAGTACAAGTACAGCATTGTACATGTCCGTACTGGATTCAACAATTTGCTATGTTTTTCTGCATCTAAGGGTCCTGTCTGTCCAATGAATTTGTACAGCTGCCTTTTCTCCAGCCGTCTAATGAGGCCTTTGGCAGCACTGAGTTCTTCACTTTGGGAGACTGTATTGTGCACAAGCCGAATGTGCTCGATCACACTGTCATTTAGTTGGGAGTAGGCCACTGGATCATGTATACACTCAGCAATAGTCCTCTTAGCACTGTAGGAAAGACAGACTAGCACAGTGACATGTCAATGCTAAGTAAATCTGTAAATTCAAATGCTGTCCATTCCCCAAATACACATACCCATCCTGGCCTTCAAACTTCACATGATCATTTGCAAGGGTTAGAATGTCCCTCAACCTAGACAGTTGAGATACAAGATTGATGTACCAGACAAATGTAGCACTAAAGTAGATTACAATGTATGCCTTTTATGTCAGTACATACATATACTCAATGCCAATTGCAGTCTTGTGCTGGTAGGCCCTCTGATGTAGGGACACGCGGATATGGAACATGTCATACAGGCTTTGTACCTCCTACAAACAAACAATATAATGCACAAACATAGCAAGCACAAGCAAACTGCATGCACTTACATGCAAGCACACTTGTACATACAAGCATTATGCATGTAATGACACACACACAAACTTCACAGTATACCTGCATACATTATTGCTCATTTCTACTATATGCCATTGCACTGTATATCAACACAGTCCTAGTGATGGGTTCATTACAAACCAGAAGTGGCTTTTGTACAGTGGATTTGCAACTTGCCTTATCACGAAAGCAAATGTGTGGTTGATTGTCAACCATAATGACACGGGCAAAAGCCATACAGCGCTTATGGTCAAAATTCATGCTGATGCCAAGGTGATGACAGTCACGAGCAAAGTAGTCCCACTTGTCAACATCAATGCCCGTCTTCTTGTTTGCCACAATCTGAGAGGATGAAAGCAATGTAAGTTTGTAAGCAAACACAGCACCATAACATGTACGCAAAAGGAAAAACTATACATCATTACCTCGCATAGGAAGCTCATATCTGCACCCCGAACTGGTGGGCATTCCCCCTGAAGGGTGAGAAAACCAAGATAGAAGATTGGTATTTCTGTCATACACCAAAAGCCTATTGGTGAGTCGCAGAAAAAATGGTGAGATATAGGTTTCTATGCCAGCAGCCACCTGTATACCTGGTTCATGCAAGCTTACAGTACATCCCACATCAATCCTTCCCCCCTTACGTCACATCCTAGCATCAGATTTTTGATGAAGGTCAAGTCACTTCCTTTTGGATCCAGCCCATAGTATCTGAACTCCTCCTCAAGCTCATTGACACTGATCAGGTGCTCCAACATCATTACTGATGCCTTCTCATGCTGTGTAGCAGATATAATATTATATGCAGTACTTATCGGTTGTTAAAGTGCACCCTCCATAAGCACACATTTCTTCACTATTTTTCACACAATCGTTAGGCACATAGTGATTTCAGGTCTTCACCCCTTCTAATAGGTGCATAAAAGGGCTCCCTGGTAGCCTAGCCACTTGCCTGACAAATAATCATGAATGGCTATGTTCTCGGCACTCGTGTGTTTTGCGCCATCGTGCCTCATGCTCTAAATCTCAGAGACACCTATTAGTCAGCATTTAAGTGTTATATAGATTCTAATTGATTGGGTAATGAGCTGCCAGCGAATGTTTGCACCTACTCGTCCTTGTGCCATCACGCATCTTCCAGAAGTATTTAGCTACTCCTGACAGTGGCTAAGAAAATCTTGTGGGATTTGCGTTTCATGTTGGGTTGTTCATCTCACAGTAGATGCTTCCTACAGATCGGCAGTGATGCAGCACATCAGATAAGCGTAAGCTTACTCACTGTCAGCAAGCTAGTCACAGCGTTTCCCAGAACCGTATACTTAGCTACCAAAGCCTGTTCCCCGTGTAGATTGTAACCAGCTGCAGCTCCATTTACTTGGCTCTGGTTCGTAGCCGGATTGTTGCTGTACCCTGCATATCATGGCGCTACTATTATTGTTATCACAGTTGCAGTTTCTCTACTATAGAGGGGTCTACGGGTATCTAAAATGAGTCAGTCCCAGTACAAAATGCAACAGAAAGTCTATGAGTTTCAGAAACATTGCTTAGAATACCCGTTACCATGGTAATGGAATCTATAAACTAGTAAAATAGCGCTTAAATGAGAACACACTTACTCAGCTTTGTGGTGACCATCTTAATAATTATGACATTTGCATACAATTATGATTTCTAACCCATTCGTAGGCTAAGCGCATATCCATTATTAGGTGCATATACTATCCCACCAGAGCTATAAGCACATGTGCTTAATTAAAAACCGATCAGTATGGTAAAAACAGGGATTGCAAGTTCATTGCTGTGTGCAGAATAAAGCAAATTTGGATGTCAGTGTTTGTGCAGTTATATAGAGTGATTAGGTGTGCATAATGTCATGCAGGTTCATACCTTCCATTTTTTTTTTAGCTTCAGAGGAATGAACATATCGTCAAACAAGTGCGAAAAGGGACCATGTCCTACAAATATGCAATACAGCCATCTAAGGAGTATTATAGTACATACAACCAGGATACGTAGTGGGCATCTATATATCTGACCATTATCTAACGTTTCCTGCATACATCATCCACCCACTACCACATACTTACCAAGGTCATGACAGAGCCCAGCTATCCTAACACACAGCACATCCTCTTCTTTGATCTGTAACTCAGGTTGATTTCGTTGTAGAGTGCTCGCAAACTCTCCTGCCAAATGAGCCACACTACACAGTCATAAGAAAATCAGATAGAAGTGAATGCCGAAATCTATAATAATTATTATAGTAATAACAGCATACTTATGTGGCAGTTGAGGTTTATAGTTTATCTGATCAAAAAAGAGATCATTTTGTCTGAAGTTGTAAACAGCCCTTTAGCTTTCTAAACTATGTAGCTTGTACCAAAAACTAGAGCTGTATACCTATAGCTGTACCTTTCTTCACAAAGAAACAATTGCAATTGGTGAGGCAGGAGAATATGATTTCATCCTGTGACCTATATATTAAAATAACAAAAATTTACCACAAAAATTGTAAGAATGTAGGGATGCATAGGAAGGACAGAATAAGTAAAGGTTGTTACATGCATGGTGAAGTATTAACCATGGTCCCAATATGCAGGAATGTTGCACTGCATAGTCCTATATACATCTTTGAATGTAGGGACAATGGTTAATACTCCGGCCACTGTGTAACAGCCTTTACTTGTTTCAGTCCTTTTTATGCTGTCCCTACATTCTCACTATCTTTGTAGATTTTCTATTCTTTTCTAGATTCTGTGTTTTTTATGGTGTACAAGTTGCACATGGTTGCAACTACAGGATATCCATGCAGCTAGGTATAGGATCTTATCTCTGAAATTTCAGAGTTCATGTGGCTTGTGCCTTTCCAAACTAGCCAACCAGAGAAAGCTGAGAAACAGAGACTGGAAGCTAACCGAGTATTGAATAAAAATGACAATATGCTTGACCATGGATCAATGTCCTTTGAAATGGTGTGCAGACAAACTTTGGCTCAACCTTGGTTAGTATACACCACTGAACAGACATGTCCTGTGAGGCTATTCAACTGAAAATGAAGGACAAGAGAACTGCCGGTCAGAAAACTAATAATAAATGGCATCTTGCATGTAAACAATGCCTCCGGAAACACTGGCAACCGTAAAAAGTGACACTTTCTTGCAGCAGATTCTAACCTGCAAGGGAACACTGCCTGTTGAAAGAGGGATAGTTCTGTGGTTAAATCATTAATTTCCCTACTTGCTATGGTTCATGCACTACCACTGTCAGAAGAGAAGACAACAATACATAAAATGTTGAGGTCAATTTCTATGGGACGCGCACTTTCGCTCGAAAGTAAGGCGAACCCTGAGTGATATGCAACCAGCACTTCTTAAAAAGTAATGGGTGGGCTTTTGCCAGCTTTAGCCGTGTACAGTAATAACATTATTTTTCATTTGTATCAACTCTTTATCACTGAAGTTTTGAATTGTGTGCGCACCCGGTAGTGCCAAAATCAAAATGTCGCGAGCACAGTCGATTTACTCATGTTTTGCAGCTTCTTGCAGCCTTAAACAATAGTGCTAGATGTTGGAATCTGCAAGGAAGTCTCTGTGCAAGATTCTGGACTGTTGCAACTTCTCCTGAACAATAATATATAAAGCGTGCAGCTAAACTTCGAGCCCTTTTGTGGGAAAGTTGTGAAATGGCGTCAATTACCATGTAATTTTTGCAAACTTCACTAATTGCAAATGCCTTGTTTTGGGCAATGTGCACTAACAAGACACTATACAATGCAGCGAAGATGGCACTTTTCTGCTAGGCTTCAGAAGAGGCTCATTTTTAGACCCTACCGGAAGTGACCAGTAAACCGGTCATTTGGCATTTAGGGGTCACACAATAGTGACCAGTTTTCCGGTTGTTCGGCGTTAATGGGGTAAAGCATACAAACAACCACCACAGTCATCCTACATATACAGCACTACTGTGCTGTCTGATTTAATAACAATTTAAAGTTGCTACTGCACACTATAGTATTTTCAGGCTCCTCCTAGCACATTCGCTGTATGGTGAAGCCATAATAGTAAAACAAAGGGAACAAAGTGTGAATTCATTTTGCCAATAATTATGAAGTTCTATTATGGATAAACGCACACTTGGCTGTGCATTTGTCTCCAAGAGCCCCTTTAGACCTTAAAATCACAGTGTATATCTTATCAGACAGCACGGTAGTGCTGTCTATGTAGGGATGGTGGTGGTTGTTTGTATGCTGTAATACAAACGGAAAGTAGCCCTACTCCCGAACAGTAGTAAGGACTGGCACAAGAAACTGCCTACGAGGAGGTGTGGCTGTAGAGTATACAGAGCTAACTTTACTTCCACTCGCAAGCGCACTGTCGTGTAGAAAGCGTCGACGCCTTTTTTCGTGTTTCGTCTTATTATTATTATTATTCTTCGTCAGCTGTAACTCCCGAACCATATGGAGTAGAAGAATAAATTGCCCGCAGTTCTATGCCGCTTTCGACCTGTAAGTGCCTTTTGTAGGTTTGACGACTCCGCATGCAAGTTCACAAATGGATGTTTCCAGGTTTTGGGGAGCCGTACCTGGGAGAAAGATGCCATTTTACCTTGACGCGCTACACGTTTCTGACACAGTCTTCCGCCTATTCCTCATACAATCATCATCCAATAGCTCCACATCGCGGTCAAATGACTGTGCCTGGGTACATACTGGATTTTTCCAGGCCTTGGGGAGCCATACCTGGGTGAAAGACGCCATTTTACCCTGACGCGTTTCCGACACCGTCTTCCGCCTATTCCTCATACAATCACCATCCAATGCCTCCACATCGCGGTCAAACGACTGTGCCAGGGTACATACTGGATATGCTTCGCCCAACATTCGACCCACCACAGACTACCCTAGGTTGCCCACCCAGCCACATCCCACAATGTGCTACACACCCTGCCATGCATTTGGAGCACATTCCTTTGTTGCCACTGTTGTTTGGAAGCCTTTCTAGTACATCAGCCGTTGCCCATGTGCAATTTGCATTCCATAAAAACTCAAGAAACAAGGGTGTGTAAAAATGTTTCCTCCAAAAACAAGGGCAAATGTAGGGATGGTGCAGTGTGCCTCTGAAGGGCATGGCAAACCAACTGGCGGAAAAACCGTAGGAACAAGGAGGAGGGCCGGTCCATGCAAAGAGGGGGGTCAGCCTGTCCACACAAAACCTATGCAGGTCATTAACATTCGCTGACTTTGAATACATTTGCACCATCCCTACATCTGGCAACATTTTGCTGTGATTGCGGTCTTGCTACCATCCCCTATTTCTCCACCTGCATATTGTTATGCAATTGTGAGTGCACAGTAACAAGCTAAAGAGCTGCTACATGCAGGCGATTAAGATTGCATGCCTATTCCAGCTGTGCATCTTCCCATGTACACATCACCAAACTGTATGCATACACCCATGTACATGACTAAAGCGCCTTTGAGGAAAGGCTGTACAGCTATATATAATTATAGCAATTGCAGAATCTGGTGTACACTGTGGTGCATGCATAGGTATTAGTGTGTTCTGATATACTGTAAGACACTAGCTACTTGGATATATGTACGTGTATGGAGGCTGAACTTCGCAAACATTGGTAGTGAAGTGTACAATGTTTGTGCTGGCCGAGAGCTAATCAGTGTGGGCATGAAAGTGGGTGTGGTGGTTTGCAAGCAGCGATGTAGTGAACACCTATGGTAAGTATCGCCACTGCATTTGAGCTTAGTGGTTTGCCGCAGGGTCTCAGGCAGAGCGAGATAGCTACATAAGAGATGAATTAACCCAAAGAATATGGGGCCTGCAACTGATACTTACAATGGAAACACATAACGAACTGGAAGAGTAGGAGGTTCTAGTTTCTAGAGCACAGCAAAGTAGATTGGGTAGTAGGCAATTTGCACGGATAAACCTTGTGAATAGAGAGAGATAGAGCACAGCAAAGCAGAGAGATGGGTGAATTGTAAGACTGTACCTGTAGGTGCAAAAGGGAAGCTGAATAGCTGGAATGGTTGTGCGGTAGTAGCTAGGAGGCGCGGCAAAATGCTGCCAGATGTAGGGATGGTGCAAATGTATTCAAAGTCAGCAAAACTTCACGAATCTTTGTAGGATTACGAAGAGGCGTACTGTCAGTAACCTCGCCGAGCCAAAATTTGGTTTAAGGTCATTCCGTCCGAGTTCTTGCCACTTTTTCGGTCACTGCCGTATCTAAGAGATAGGGAAAAGATTGTATTTGGTTGTGCACGAACTCCTCCCTCAATTTTCACCAATCTTCACCAAACTTGGTAGAGTATATTACGGCAATATGGTGGGTGATCTAAGGCGGTTAGTGCCTTTGCCACTGGACTCCTTTAAACAAAATAGACTAACATAAGTAAATTCTGTGAATACGAAGTTTTACGGAACGAGTAGACATAACTGTAATAGGTTGCATTATTTCAAAGTGTGGGGCGACACAAACAGCGGCTACATGCTCACTCAAAATACAGCCAAGAGAGTTAACTAAAAGTCCATTACATCCACTCCCAATAGTGTTTTGGAAGGAATGCTACCATCCCAACAACTTGTACAAACTGCAAAAGCCAGCTAGTGCACAAAAAGTGGGTTCTGCATTGGTTGACACTAGCTTGTGCACGTGAGCACAACTGGTAGCCACATATATAGCGTGCACAAGCAAAGCTATTATGTATCCATATTCATGAAGTTTACACTGCACGGACTCACCCCAGGGAGTGCTCAAATCTGTTGTGGCTTGCACCAGGAAATACCATGTACTTTCCACCCAGCTGCTTGATGTGGCGCAAACGTTGAAATTGCGGAGTGTCTATAATGCTCACCAGCAAAGGATGGAACTGAATGTGGCCATGCACTGAATCATTGAACACCTGCAAGTGTTCACATCACAATTATCATTATGCAGAGAAGAAATTTTCCTTTTCCAAAGACTCTAATTGAACAATTTAGAGCATGCACTCCCTTACCTTGGACGTCCGAAGCTTCAAAGAGCGGATAGTTGTAAACACTTTGTCATGTTGACCTTCGCTGCATGTGTACATACAATGTTACCATACAAGGATAAAAGAGTATCAACACACCTCACTCCTCCCAATACATAAATTCCTAACATGCCTCATTCCATACAGAATAGCTACGTACCTCACTCCCAGGCATGTTAAGTCCTCCTCCTTCAAACCACGCAGCTTAGCATCTGTGTCAAATTCCTCTGCACAGCGAACACATACAAAAGGCAGCAAGCAAAAGCTACAAAAGTTATAGGCATGTATAATTTTACACATACCAATCATGTCAACATGCACACTGACACAGTCCTGTAGCTGTTACCCGACCAGCTAGTATAATTATATTGATCATGACTTTCGATTAGTTTTTGCATGGGATGATGGTAAATTACTTCGAACTCACTCTGAATCTTTTGGACCACGTCATGAGATAATTCAGCTTCAGTGAAGACCTGACACACATACTTCGGCCACTGGATACTGGGAGGACTTGTACCAGTCTCCTGAGGTCTCTGCTCTTCACATGTGCCAGAACTGGAATTTGCAGCAAGAGGGAGGGATTAGCCATTACTATTGTTACGTAGCTTCATTGTTTACTACGCAGCTAACTTTTTCGGGTTGCAACGTTTTATTACGTTGCTCAACATTATAGGCGCATATATTCAATTCAATTCAATTCAATCATTATTAGAGTGCACCGCACCAAATGGTGCTAGGACACAAAAGGTCCAATGTAGCACTAACATAAGAACACAAGCATAAAGACTACTTCATGCAACAGAGGAAGAAAAGAACAGAGCTAGGGATGTGGACCAAAAGCATGTTGCTTAGTAAGCACTTACACACCGAAACGGGCACGCCACATAGAGCTAAGATGTTTTAGAATACTAGGATTAGTGCATGATAGAGACAGTATAATGGCAGTCTGTTCACTATGACTCTGCTCCTTAAATCTGTCACCACGGTTGACTTCAGTCATCAACGGCTGCCTGAGGTGGTCCCAGGCAGGGCACCATATCAGCCAGTGGCAGAGGTCTTCCACCTCTTGACACTGGCAGTCCTTGCATACTCTCTCCTCCCTGACCACTCCTTGCCACCTTCCAACCTCTATCTGAAATGGTGCTGTTCCCCTTCTCAACTTCGCCAACATTGACCTCTCTTTCTTCCTTTTCACCACTGCACAGCTCGACTCACATTCAAGGTTTACAATTTCTTTCATCATCCTCAGCTTAGGTCTCTCCTCCACTTCCTTCATCAGCATACTCTTCACCTTCCTCAATGCAGCACTAGACAACATAGCTCCAATCTCTGAATCAGTAAGGTCCGCAATTGCATCTCCTCCCACACTCTGCCACCCAAAGTCACCCACACACTTAGCCATGTTTCCTATCCAGACCCCTTTGCCACACTCCACTGCCTGTCTCGCTATCTTCTTCAGTATTATAAACTCATCATATCTAAAACTGCGCAGTTTAGATATTCTATGTTCTCATGATCACTTCATGTGATACAGGGGTCACCTGGCACTGTATAGCTACTTACTTAGTATCCGTGTCATGATCACCACTTGAGGGAGGACGATCCTGACCTTCTGACATACTGTGGCAATGTAGCTATGGTCCGCGCGTCTATGGTTGTGAGATATTTGCTAAAAAGCTAGTGGATAATATTCACTTGCCAACGACTGGGTAGCTACTAAGCTGTCCCGATACGTAGGTGCGCGATCTTAACAGACTTCTCTTTCACAAGCGCTGGCCGGCAATCAGGCCTGATCGCCTGATGATTGTCGTCACTTGATACCTTCACCGCACCAGCACCAAGCACATATTTGGCAATATCCTATTTATAGCTGATGTAGTCTGGCTAGCTAGCCTACGGCGCTTATAATAGGGACGGTCTAGCTAGCCAGACTATAGCTAATGGAGCCAAGCCCGAGTATCCGCGTTCCGTATTCTTAGGAGCGTTTTTGCGATGCGAAATCGACGAGCTTTTTATACAGCACTTCGGCCTACCTCCATTCGATTTAGCCGTGGCGCGAATCAGCCACGCGTGATGCCTCTGCAGAGAGAATCGGAGAAATACAAGTGCGGCAGCAATAACGACGCCATCTTTGCCCAATGTTGCCAAAGAGCGCGAGGCGGCAGTGCAACGGAACGCAGGAGGAGAGACGGTGTCGGGAGTGTCAATTGGGGAAGATTGAGGATGTGCCCCATTGGTTGTTGGAGTGTCATGCATGGGGCACAGAACGACAAACTCTCCTGCAGTGCATGAGGCAAATATCAATGATTTTGATAGTCTCGGAGAGGATGACAAGCTGATCTGCATTTTGGACACGGGATGCCAGAACGCATCAGTATTGAAAGCCATTATGAAGATGTGGACTGCTCGATTCTAGTAGATAATGCCCCCTCCCAAGTTCCTGGCCGGACTGATTGTTGCTAAAGGGATTAATTGAGAATACCGACATGACTAGCTAGCTAGGTGCATATTATGATGTTTACTTTGTTTCTCATTTTTGCCTCGCAGGGCAGTTTGGCCCTAGTGCCTGAGGGCATGTGGCATAATAAGAATAAGAATAATAAGAATTATATAGGAGAAGCTCAGCGTACGGACGGCAGCAACCGGCGAAGCCAACCATGCCGAAGAGACAGGGACCCGCGCTGTCCGCGTGCTTCCTGATGACTCAGCGCTCTCCACCACTATAGGCGATTTCCAGGAGCGACTATACAGTGGATGAGCCTGTCCTTATAGCGCATCCTCTAGACAGCTGTCAGCTATTAACAATTGCAGCAGGATCAAGACTGCCTGACAGTGTGGTTAGCTCTAGCGTTTTTCCTCCCCAGCCTAAGCAACTTTACGTGCTTGCTCATCATATAGCTAGCTAAGGCCAGTACCAGAAACACCATTGCCCCTGTTTTCTCGTGGCCAATTGGATATTGCATTCAGTCGCGTATAGGTTCACTGTACAGCATCTTAAAGTTAAAGACAAGCCAAGGACCAATCACAGGCAGTGCACATGTGTGCCCTGATTCATAATCAATTGATTAATGCAAAAATGACCATGGCACACGTTAGCTACACTGACAATGTATCATTATCCTGAAATTTTATGACAATATATATTTACAGTCTATCTGTTCTCTCCATTTCTTGACTTGCGCTATATTATGGTCATATGATGTTTGAATACTCCAATCATTGTCAGACTGTCAGTCTATAGCTATGCACTGACGTTTTCACATGCACACGATGTCAGATAAGCCATTGATGACTACTGGCCCACAGCTGTTGCCAGCGTGTTGGCCCCCGAATAGCTATCGTCGATGTGCTGGCGTGTACATGCCGGCGCGAGGTAGCCTTCGTCGGCGCGCCACAGCAGGATTCCTGCTAGTAAGTTATAATTATAGTACACTAACAGCCCGCTTACACTACGCGGTGAAACGGTTCTGGTGTAAGAGGATATCAGTTCCCCCCGGAATATCAGTTCCCCTCGGAACTGGAGTCCTAGGACTGGAAGTCCCCCTCTAGGATTTCAGTTCCCCCTTACGAATCCGTGCGGCGGAACGCCTGTCCTAGTACGGGAGTTCCGCGTGAGAAGTCAGCTGGTGCTGGGAACGTAGCGGCGTTTCAGATGTGCGCAAACCTACGTAGCTATAACTACCTCAACGACCGCGTACACGTGGGGCAGCCGGGTGAGACAAAGTGTAGGTGACACAATACAAACCATTACGTGATAGTAGACGCCAGGTGTTACAATAATCGAAGACATATTTGTCTCCTCCTCTGGCCTTGCTTATAGCGAGTTGATCTTGAGAGAGAGAGTGAGAGCTTGAATGTAGAAGTGTATCAACCAAAGTAAACTTTAATTAAAGTAGAGTGCAGCTGCAGCTGCAAGCTAGGGCATGCACGTTATTGTGAATTGTCATTATCACCATATTCAGCTGACCTCTGCACTGACTGAAAATCATAGTGCATTCATGCTCTGCACAGACTGAAAATCATAATGCATGCATGCATGCAGTAGTTATTGGCGGATTTTCATTGTTCCAAATAATATAAGCCACTAGTAGTGTTATTAATCGATCACGCATGTATGGTGGTCTATTACCATGGCGCACCATGCTTGGTTGTTCATTGCCACCAAATGTGGTGGTAACACTACACCAGTAAATAGCCTTGCAATCTATTCTAATTCCAATTTCAATCAGGTTCAATACAAAATACAGAAAATGGCTTTAAGTTCATACTAAGTAGTCTAAGAACAAAGAGTAAATCAGTGTCATAAAAGTAAAAGCAGATGTTAAAGAATTATCTCACATACATGCATTCTGCAGTCATGCATGCTCTCGTCTCCATGTTTCTGGTGGTATATATATATATATAGCGCAAACACTCTACCTGCACTCGGAGTGGTTACCCTTGGAAACTTGCACTGGTGGTCTTGTTCTTAGTAGCACTTGCACATATACTACACGTGCAGACTGCAACTTGCACTGTGATGGTGATCCATGGTGGTGGTAGTAGTGTCATGGAAGTGGTGCCATGGAATGGTAGCATCAGGTGGTTGTTGTATATCAATATTTGAGTGCATTGTGCCACACGGCACTAAGGCACAAACTGGCCCAAAGCAGCACTATACACAAACAAACCACACATTCGCATAAAACTGTTGATTTAGATGATGTGTCCTTCACATATACAGTATACAAATCAGTTACGGACCAGCAGGGTATAGAGAGTTCAGTCCGGCACTATGTGCCAAAACGCGCCTTCCACATGGTGTGGATAGCCGCTGCTGTCTTGTGGTTGTGGCAAGCCAGGCACAGGAGTCTGGTATATATACAGTACAAGTTACAAAATACTAGGGTGAAGCCATACAAGGAATGCACCCAAAATGCGCATGGGGGCAGCAGCGTGGGATGACCTGGAGGAAGTGTGCTTGGCACGATATTAAAACTCTCATCATTTGGCGCAGAACAAATATTCATTTTTTCCAATTAGGCCTTTGTTTTGAGGGACTGGAGGGGGCTGAAAGATCACATATAAATGCCCATAGGAGCATATTGAATGTACTGCACATAGTGATGCCTGATATTGAAACAAAAAAGCCGCATACAGCTATGAACCGTGGCAGCCATGCCCAGGTGGTCCAGCTGACCCATGGCATGGGCACGATTGCACACTGCACTTCAAGAAGGCCGTGATAAATGGGGTTAATATAATTATAGCACCAAATCAGCACCAATTACCAGGAATCAACACCTATGCAGTAGCCCAGTGCCCTTAGCACAGTTGCCTGACAATCCCTATGGTGCAGGGTCCAAATCCTACTTCACCCATTCCCCCCTCTTTTTTGCTTGACTATATTATATACATAATACACACACACACACACACACACACACACACACACACACACACACACACACACACACACACACACACACACACACACACACACACACACACACACACACACACACACACACACACACACACACACACACACACACACACACACACACACACACACACACACATACACACACACACACACAAATGCACACACACTGTTCCTCTGCTATGTATATGGAATGATTGCCTCCTCTCTCTGAGGATCACCAGTCACTGATGTCACTAGAGCTTGACAGAAATGCATTTGAAATGAGGATTCATCTGAGGTGTCACCATAGCAACATCAGTAAAGTAAAGTATAGACAATGCAGGCAAATGAATAATCAAATGGAAATCGAAGACTGTCAGCTAGTTTCACAATTCAAAGGAATAGGGACAATGTCTGTGTTCAGGTAGTAGTGACCACATCTAGGAGTATGTACATAGCTAGCCACCAGGCAACGGTTTCAGCTACAGATGAGGCCCAGTCTGCTCATGTACACACTGTGGCATGTACAGTATGGCATAACTGAATGGGGTTGTTGGTCGACCTACATAAAGCTATGGTCGTATACCAATTATGCACATAATCACAACTCATGATCATGCACACGTACAAAGTGTTCCCATCCCAACATGACCTCAACACACTACATATAGCTGATTTATCTATTTAAGCATAAAATCAACGTTGATCTGTGTAGCATAGTTACCATAGACAACAGCTTTCATTTCTTTTGAGAGTAACTGACATAGCTATCTGCAGAGAACAGGAATGGACAGGTATGTTCAATGGCTGGCTAGCACTCTGATTGGCTCATGTGACCTGCTGGTCTCCCACACCAGCTGCAGGTCATGAGATTGTGTAGGCTGTGGAGGAAGTTTGGATTGGCTCTTACTTACCAATGCAATTTTTGGGCCAAACATTCATTAGGAGAGAGGTGAGTTCATATGAGGAGAGGCACATCCCAACTATGTTGGAACATAGAGTAAACTGTACCTCTCCAGTCACACTGCTGCAGCCTTCTTGTAACAGCATATTCCCAAGTTGGGATTGTTGCCTGCTGAAAGGTAATTACCTTGGTCAGGAGGTACAGTGAGGGTATTCATGGCTTACACAGTGGTACACAATGTCTCAGCAAACAATGCAAAGTATATCAGTAAATATTAATGTAGTCAATAACATCATAAAGTGAGATCATTGACTACTGCCATAGCAACCACCCATTGCCATAGATCGATAGGGCGGATCGAAAAACTTTTATGACTGGTTTCCAACACATAAAGGTATAGCTATAAGGAAGCATAGACATTATAAGACTGATACATGCAAATACTAGCCAGAGGTGATCTGACCAGTTTCTGGAAGCCTTAGAAACACCCCTGGATCCTCCCTTGGTAACTAAACGGGTGTGGAACGGTTGTAAAGCGAACATTTCCAGGCGGAACGGTACCACCTCGGGTACGTAGGTGGTCCGAATCGATCCAGAACCCTTCCGTTCGTTAGTGAAAACGATACCGCTCGTAAGCAGCTGTTCACGCCACTTGTCATGACACAATTTACGCCCACGCACTAATTATTGCGACTGCTCGTATTATTTAGTGTATAGTAATATAGGGTATTTATTAATATAAATTGATAGCAGGGCGTGGCCGCTGCAGATAAAGGGCTGACATGGCGACCATCCACAAGAACTTCAATGTGGACCTTCAGTGAGTGCACATGTTTTCACAGGCCAATAATCGTGCTCTGTATGTAGATTGTACATCGCAGCAATATATCATTACTTTCAATGTAAGCCGAATCGCACGTACAATCACGTGCAGTGAAGTTTGCTTTTCAAATTTTGTGTGTTCTTGGTCAGAGCTCTGTATGTCAGTTTCCTACGCACGTGCGAAAGGTATCGGGTATTAAAGCGTTGCTGTGGAAGCATAGATGTTCTATGGTTTCGAGGTGTACGTATCCCAGCACCTTATACGTACTATCCACCCAGGTGACGAATGTTTTAGCGTTGTTCCTGAGCGCTTAGCACTGGGCCTGCTGTAAAATGTATGCTTGCATTTCTTCTGTTCATGTAGTCCTGCGAATTCATACTTCCACCTTTAGTTTCTGCTCATTCCTTTCCTCTCAGTCAACCAGAATGTCAAAGTCACACACACACACGCACACATATGTAGTTATATATGCTAGTTTGTTTCTGTTTGCATTTGTGGTGCATGAAATACTGGTAGTCACATTCTAAAGGTTTTCTGCATGACATCCCATACATATTTAGTTGACAACTGACTAGCCTCTCTGTACTGAATATACATAGTATTCGTACATACGTGCTAGTCTTGCGTAGCCAGACCGCTTATGTGAGACTACATACGTGCTTGTCTCGATGCATGCTTTGTACCTCTCACTGCCTTTATGTAATCCATTCCATTGTTGATCTTTTATCTTCTTACCTTCACTCCCCTCCACTAACTCTTCCTTCCCATCCCCTTTCTCCCCTCCCCTCCTCTCATCTCTCCACTAATTCCTCCTTCCCCTCCTCCCCTCTTATCCCCTTCCCCCCTCCACTAACTCATCGCATTCCTCCCATTCCCTCCTCCCCTCCCACCCCACCCCCTCCACTTACCTCTCCCATTTCACCCCATGCGCACACTCAGGTCCCACCACATTGTATGTAACCCAACAGACAGAAGCCGGGGGTTCACCATGGGAGGGGAAACCCCAACTGTCATACTCACAGTGCGCCGTAACACTCCAGCTGAAAAAGCAGGACTTCAGAATGGAGACTACATCCTACAGGTATGCAAGCTACTCTGAATGTATTTATAGTATATTCAATTTGTTTTATCAGTTTTAGTCCCAATTGCCTAGTGTACATACGTACGTAATTTGTAATATACAATACATAATGTCTTATATGTATTATATATGCTACTTGAGATCCATATGTGTATCTAGTGGGCAGATGCTTTAAATGTATTTTCATATTATTTTCCTGGCCATGTTTTTGGGTATCTCTGCTGGATGTGCACTACTTCCTCAAACAGCAAATATGCAGTTTCCCGTCATTGCTGTAGTCCTGCACGTAACCTGCACCCTTGGCTATAGACATGCTCAAGCTAGCACTGCTTGTCCGCATGCCTTGTCTCCTGCTGCTGTAGATTGGACCGAAGAGTGTCCACATGCTCAATTGTGAAGGTGTTGAGAAGGTGTTGGCTGGTATGAGCGACAAAGGCTTTGAGATCACAGTGGCACACGTCTCACCTTGGCCAAGGAACCTCACTGAGAAGAAGTACGCCATCTCAAAGATCAAGCGACTCTGGGAAATGGAACAGAGTGAGGAGCAGCTGCATGTAGTTGTGTGTGTGTGTGTGTGTGTGTGTGTGTGTGTGTGTGTACGTGTGTGTACATGTGTGTGTGTGTGTGTACGTACGTGTGTGTACGTGTACGTGTGTGTGTTTACGTGTGCATACGTGTGTCTGAAGCTGATCACCACGTAGGTCTTAGTTGTTTCCATTTCAAACTTCTATATAGCCTAGCTTTATAACACATCTCTCTTGTCTGACAGGGCATGCATCAGCGAATTATCAGATACGGCACAAAACTCAGGCTCACTATTGGTCAAAATTGAGCTTCTCAAATATACGTAGAAACTTAGCTTCACATTGTTACTTTTCTTTTATGGTATGTTGCAATTAGATATTTTCCATTCCCTTTGACAGAGACCAAATGGGGACCCCTACAAGTTGACAAGCATCCTGGGCAAGGGGAGGGGGAGGGGTCTGATACACTGTCCCCACCTACTGAGAGCGGAGTCACGATTTCACGGTGGAATGAAGGTGCCGATGTCGATTTCAGTGCCGAATTTGATTCTGATGAGGAACCTCCTCCTTCCGATGAAGACGAGATTGATGATGGCTCAGAACAGGCTGAAAAGGAGTGGATGGAATTGTTCAAGGATGGGAAGAAAATGGTCGTTGTTAAGGGAAAGGTGAAGGGGAAAGTGGCTCCTAAACGGGAGCAAGACTGGGCCAGCGTCCAGAGCCAAGCGGGTAAGACTGCTGCTCCACCCCCTGTCTCTCCTGGCAGACGCATCATTGCAGCCTCCAAGGAGAATGCAAAAGAGCAATCTTCTCCAGATATTAAGATACAAGTGAAGGAGCATAAGCAAGTCAGCCCATCACATCACAATGCCCCTCCGCATCGTGAAACACCACCCCGTCGTGACACTCCTCCTCATCATGATGCCCCTCCCCGTCATGACACACCACCCCGTCACACCACCCCTCCCCGTCATGACACGCCTCCCCGTCACACCACGCCTCCCCGTCATGACACGCCTCCCCGTCACACCATGCCTCCCCGTCATAACACGCCTCCCCGTCACACCACGCCTCCCCGTCATGACACACCATCCGGACATGGCGCATCTCCTTATCAGAAAGAATCTACCCATCATCCCTCCAGTAGAAAACGCCACTCTCCACAAAACTTGCAGTCTCATCGAGATATGCCTCCTCCTGCACACTCTGACAGGTCACCAACTTCAGCCGGGCAACTTCAGTCTAGAGACAAGCATCAGGTATCATTATCACCATGGCAACATGAGGCCCCACCTAAACATCAAACAACAACATTGTCTGCCAATCGTCCAGTGCCTGAAAATAGGTCCAGTGTTTCTCATACGATGGGAAATTCCTCTATTTCCCCCGCACCAGCCTCATCTACCGCCTCCACTGTTCACTCCCACAGCACATCGCATCGCAAAGTGACTCCTGAGAAAGTGGTAGTGAGAAGCTCTGGTAGACCTGCAGTGAACATCCCTCCCCCACCAAGTGATGACCAACGCCCCCTTGTGAGAGTCCTTCGTAAAGAGGATGTAGAGAAAACGCACCAATCATCCCAACCCACAGAAAGGCAAGTCACGGCCACTATTGCTGCAAAAAGGAACACTCCTGAGCCCAATCTCTCCACAGTGCACCAGAAGAGGGCTGGGGAGGGGGACATTGTCCGTGTGCCAACCCAGCCGTCTCCTCAGAGGGGTGTGTCAGCGGGTCAGGCACAGCTGGGGGGCGGGGCTGGTTCATCCTATCTGAATCTGGCTGGTATGAAGCAGACACAACAGGAGGCTACAGTCACAACTAAACAGGTTAGCAGTGGTGTGTGCATGTAGCTGTGTGTGTGTGTGTGTGTGTGTGTGTGTGTGTGTGAGAGAGAGAGAGAGAGAGAGAGAGCTGTGTGTGTGTCTGTGTCTGTGTGTGTGTCTATGTCTGTGTGTGTGTGTGTGTTGTGTGTTGTGTGTGTTCCCACCTTTGCTTTTTGTATTGATTTGCGTGCTGTATGGTAGTGGTGTAGTCTTCCCACTACATTTATTTCGTGTTCATCAACCCCTTTAGCTGTCATCATTTGCTCCCTCCTCTCCACTCTATTCCATTCCTTCTTCTTCTTCACCACTCCTTCAACTGCCTTTCCCTCCTCACTGCTTTTACTCCTTACCTCTGCTTCTCTACTCCACTCTTTCTCTCCTCTGTTCTCTCCCTTTCTCCTCCTTCCTTCATCTCCACCTCTCCCTCCACTTCCCCTCCACCTCTCCCTCCACCTCTCCCTCCACCTCTCCCTCCTCCTCCTTCATCTCCACCTCTCCCTCCACCTCTCCCTCCTCCTCCTCCTTCATCTCCACCTCTCCCTCCACCTCTCCCTCCACTTCCCCTCCACTTCTCTTTCCTTCTTCAGCCTTCTCTGTCCTGCAGTGAGCCCGAGTTTGCCACCCTTTGTCTCCCCTTCCCTGTCACCTCGTGGACCACAGCCGACGTGTGCCAGTGGCTGAAGCAGCTCAACCCTCACCTACACAACAGCTACATGCCAGCCTTCTACAAGTACCGCATGACAGGTTGGTCTTGTAGCTCAGCAGCAGTTACTACAGACACCCAAGTCTTGGGTAATCCAGACATGTATGTATGCCCCAGTCAACACTTATAGTGCATAAGGCAGAAGGGGGTGTGCTATGGGGTGTGGGGTGTGGATAGGAGTCACACTTACTTCCTACTACTTACAACTACTTACGTATGGTGCATTCTCTTCTAGTTGCCAGCATAGCCAAGACCACCTAATGTGCCTCCATGTCATCATGATGTCATGCCTCTCCATACCAACCCTCACTTGTTTCAATGAGTGTAACGTCATGATGACATGATGGCAGTTTTCATTATGTGTCTACTCAAGTGCTGTCTGTTTGCACTGTCTAGCTGGTAATACAATATGTAGATGTAAACACACATGCACTGATGTGTGTAGGGTAGAGCTAGTCTCTCATAGCCAACCGCTTTCTCCCCTCCTTTTTTATTTGATGATGTAATTGGTCGGGAAGTGACGTCATCATATAAAATGGAGGGAGGTAACGGTCCGGCTATGCGAGACTAGGGTGGAGCATACTAGTTATGTGTCATACTCACTGCGTGTTAGTGTTACATAACTACATACGTACATACATCTATGTGTGTACGTACATTGAGAAAATTGTGTGTGTGTGTGTGTGTGTGTGTGTGTGTGTGTGTGTGTGTGTGTGTGTTGTGTGTGTGTATATACGACATATGTCAATGTACTGGGGATAGAAGTACGTACATATTATGTTATGTTGAGTTGTGCCCATTTTTGTGTCTGCTCACTTGCATTTTCATGTATGTCACAGGAAAACACTTGATGCAAGTGTCGAAGCGTGCCCTTCAGAAGCTTGGTGCCTCCAGTGTGGAGCACTTGGAGGTGCTGTGGCGGAGCATAGAGGAGCTGAAGGAGTATGAGGCAGGGCTGTGCATACCAGACTTGGATGAGGGTCAGTGAAGGCATGACCTGCTCTGGGCAGCAGGGATCAGTGGGAGCTGATATGAGCACACACACATGTGTACAGAGACACGCATGCATGCATGCATGCATACATATGTACATAGAGAAGCATACAGTGATAGGAATTTATTTTGTAGCCAGTTTATTCACACACTCACAAACACACACACTTGGACAAACACACAGATGTACTTATCACACACGCACGCGAGCACACACACACACACACACACAAACAATCACAAACACACACACACGAGCACCAACATGCACACGCACACACACACGCGCGCGCATGCACACACACACACTTTACTAGCATACTGACAGCTCAGTCACATCTCTCCCTCTCACTTTCTGCAGGTAATGAAGTGACCTTTCTTTGAAACAACATCGCTGGCATGTATGCTTGTGATGTTGAGTCTGTCCAGTACTTATTATACGTAATTATAGGCGTACACTAGTAGCTGCTAATGTTATTTATTTATGCCACGTGACGTCATATGCACACGCACGCCATTTTTTCGGATGCCATTTGTTCGCCCGAGCAACTCTAATAGAATGATGGCCGCTCTCAATTCTTGTAGTAGTTTAGCCATACTCCTGTGTATTCTGGGCTCTGTACAAGCTTTCTACTTTCCTGGAGTAGCGCCAAATGAGTTTAAGGCGGACGACCGGTTATTTATTAAGGTACGTGTGTGAATACATGTATAAGTGATGGCGATTGTAGGATTGTAGGAGGAGGCGCGCGGTAGATGTGCATCGTGCACTGTCCAAGTGGGGTTGTCCCAAATTGTCGAGTGCGTTCGTATGTGTCTGTACCGCTGTTCTTCCATTTGTAAAGTTCTTCATCCTGTCCTGTTGGATGACATAGCTACGTATAATGTAAAATTCCCCCTGTGATAAAATGGCTACCCTCTCCCAGCATATCTGATGTTTGGTTATTGCTTAGACAATGATAAGGAAGAACCTGTTTCATATACAGCCAGACAAACGTAGGTGAAGTGTCTAGTGTGCCAAGTGTGCTTAGTTGTATTGGATCTCCACATGAAGTGGGTCGACTCTGGAGACAGTACTCAATTTCCCATTGTGTGGCAAGTGATAACTTACTTTACATCAAGTAGAAAGAATTGAGTAGCGTTGAGTTGCACAGTTGTGGGTGTGTGGGTGGGTGTGTGGGTGGGTGTGACCTCTCCCTTTCTTGTCTCCCCTCCCCCCCCCCCCCCCCTTTGTGTTCGGAGACAGGCAGTGAAGTTGACTAGCGTGAAGACTCAGCTGCCCTATCGGTTCTATGACCTTCCCTATTGTCCAGCAGAGAATGCCAAACACACTCCAGAGAACCTTGGAGAGATCCTGAGGGGGGACAGGATTGTCAACACTCCTTATGAGGTGATTTGGAGTACAGATCATTAGTGCATATTGCACACACACACACACACACACACACACACACACACACACACACACACACACACACACACACACACACACACACACACACACACACACACACACACACACACACACACACACACTCAGACCCTCACACAAGCAGACACACATTACTAAATTCCACCTCTCTGCCAACCTCTCCTTCTTCCCCAGGTCAAAGTGTTGCATCGTGTAGAGTGTGCCGTTCTCTGTCCAGTTAAAGAGCTGTCGGAGCAGGAGACCAATCAGTTTGTGGATAAGATCAGGGATGACTATACTGCCCATATGTGAGGCTGCCTTGTGTGTGTGTGTGTGTGTGTGTGTGTGTGTGTGTGTGTGTGTGTGTGTGTGTGTGTGTGTGTGTGTGTGTGTGTGTGTGTGTGTGTGTGTGCTTGTGTGTGTGTGTGTGTGTGTGTGTGTGTGTGTGTGTGTGTGTGTGTGTGTGTGTGTGTGTGTGTGTGTGTGTGTGTGTGTCTATGTGTGTGTTGCATGTATGCATACTTATGACATACGTATGTTGCGTACATGTACACTGTATGTGTGTGTGAGGTCGTATGTTTGTGTATACATGTGTCTGTGTTTGTGTGCAGGTTGCTGGACAACCTACCTGCGGCCACTGTGTTCACTAACGTGGAAACAGGAGAGACGCAGTACGAAGATGGGTTCAGAGTTGGCTTTATCATGGATGAGCAGGTCCACTTGAACAACCATCTCCATTTTGTGGTGGATTACCACAGCGTGCCGGATGAAGATGGACAGGGGGAGGTGCATAGGATCGTAGGATTTAGGGTAGTGGCACGAAGGTGAGTGGGTGGATGTGTGACAGTTTCAGGCAGACACACACACACACACACACACACACACACACACACACACACACACATGCACACACACACACACACACACACACACACACACACACACACACACACACACACACGCACACACATGCACACACACACACACACACACACACACACACACACACACACACACGCACACACACACGGATACACATACACACACGTACGCACACACACACACACGCACACACGCGCTCACTTGTGTCATTATCCCTCACATACAGTAAGTTGTCCTTAGTGTCTCGTAGCTGTCTCCCTTCCATTTTTAATTGCTAATGACATCAACAGTTAAAATGAAGGGGAGAAAGCCATCAGCTACACAAAGCTAAGTTGTACTGAAGTTCCCTTTCTGTAATCCAACACTTCTGAATCTGATATTTCAGTTTTGTAGCTGTTCACTGTTTTGTTCGCAGTGTGAATTGGCACGTACAGTATGTATCCAAGCCAATCACGGCAAAATACCTTGCTTGGCGACCAGCGTTTCCTTGCAGTTCCTTTAGTAGACAGTGGCTACTTGTGTGCTGGTGATTGTGGCATACAGTGCATGTATGTCTTTGCGTCTGTGTGTCTGTCTGTCTGTTTGGTAGTGTTTCCTTGGAGAATCAGAAGTTGAGTGAGGATCAAACAAGCTGTGAAGTCCCTCCACTAACTGATCCCGGTACCATTGAACTCAAACCTGGTGGTGAGTTAGCTTGGTGTTGGGGGAGGGTAGTGTGTGCATGTGTGAGTGTGTACATGTGTGTGTGTGTGTGTGTGTGCACGCGTGTGTGTATGTGTGTGCGTTCGTGCGTGTGTCTGTCTGTCTCTCCGTCTGTCTGTGTGTGTGTTTATATATGTATATAAATGTAATGTAGCACTTTGTGTACTGCAGTATCTCTTTCTCTACTCTTGCTGTTACCATAATTTTTGCAGAGAAAAACAGTGTGGCGTTTACGTATTCCGTGGAGTGGGCAAAATCTGATGTGGCTTGGGCCTCTCGCTGGGACACCTACCTCAGGATGAGTGATGTAGAGGTCAGCACACACCACAAGCAGGAGCAAGACACTGGTGGGGGAGGGGAAGAGGGGAAGGGAGAGTGGGAGGGGAGTGGAAGAGGGGAGAGACGGGAGAGTGGGAAGGGAGGGGAAGGTGAGAGGGGAGGGGAGAGTGGGAGGGGAAGGGAAGAAGGGAGGGAATGGGAGTGGGAGTGGGAAGGGAGAGGGAGGGGAAGAGGGGAGGGGGGAGAGTGGGAGGAGAGGGGAAGGGAGAGTGAGAGGGGGGAGGGGAAGGGAAGAGGGGAGGGGAGAGTGGTAGAGGAGAGGAAAATGGGAGGGGAGGGATGTGAGAATAGGAAGGAAGGAGAGGGGAGGGAGGGAGGAGAAGGAAGAAGTGGAAGATGCACATGCTCACACTTCCAAATCTACATCATAATGGTAACGCAGCTTTCTCCTGATTGCCCAATTTGCTCTTTCCCCCACCCCCACACTAGCCCTCACACTCAAGCCTCACACTAGCCCTCACACTAGCCCCCACACTAGCCCCCACACTAGCCCCCACATTCAAGCCCCCACACTAGCCTTCACACTCAAGCCTCACCTCCCACCACCCTCCCTCCTCTCACAGGTCCACTGGTTTGCCATCTGCAATAGTGTGGCCATCGTCCTCTTCCTCTCTGGTATACTGGCTCTCATACTGGTCAGGACACTGCGCAGGGACATTGCAAGATACAACAAACTATCGGACGATGCTGAGTTTGTGAGTAAAGGGCATGCAGGGAACATTTATCAACCTGTAGATTGCATACACACACACACCTCCCTCTTCCATCACGCACCCCTCCCTCCCCCCACAATCCCAGGATGACACATTTGAGGAGACAGGATGGAAGCTGGTCCATGGTGATGTCTTCCGCCCTCCACCACGGCCAATGTTGTTGAGTGCCTTCCTTGGCTCTGGCATTCAGATCTTCTGTATGGTGCTCATTATCCTTGGTGAGTGCGTGGGCGTGAGGTGAGTGGGTATGGATGTGGGAAATTATTGGATGGATGGGGTGAGCAGACTTTGTGTGGTTATGTGGCTGAATGGTGTTTGTATTTAGCTATCTGTCTCTCCCTCTCATCCTGTTGCCTTCCCCTCCTCTCCTTCCGACTCCCCTCCCCTCTCCTCCCCTCCCCTCCCCTCCCCTCCCCTCCCCTCCACTCTCCACTCCCCTCCCCTCCTCCCTCCCCTCCCCTCCCCTCCACTCTCCACTCCCCTCCCCTCCTCCCTCCATTCCCCTCCCCTCTCCTCTCCAATCCCCAGTTTTTGCCATGTTCGGTATGCTCAGTCCTGCTTCGCGTGGTGCCCTCATGACGGCAGCCATTGTTCTCTTCATGTTCATGGGCCTCATTGCCGGATACAACGGAGCTCGAATGTACCGTACCCTCCGAGGGACGCACTGGAAGCGTGCTGCTGTCCTCACTGCCACGCTTTACCCAGGGGTTGTGTTTGGGGTTGGCTTCTTCCTGAATTTCTTCATCTGGGGGAAGCACTCTTCGGGAGCGGTGAGTTGATGGGACAGATGTGGGCTGTATACACTGTACGTATAGTGTGCTGCAGTGGAACCTAAGAAGGCCACCTTCGGGCCAGCTCTAACTGACCTTTATACAGAAGGTGGCTGCTCCACAGAGGTAGACTGCAATAATTTAGTGCTTTTTGGGGCCAGGGAGGCTGGCTGTTTTAGGAGAGGTGGCTGCCTAAGTCAGTGACCATCTCAGACAAGTTCCACTGTAGTGTAAAAGGGGTTTGTGATTAGTGTGTGATGTGATTCAGTTTGTAGTGTAAAGAGTGACTTGTAATTCACATGTGGCACTGCAGCAAGAGTGCAAAAATTCATCTCTTCAGACACCTTTCATACATGTGTCCTCCCCTTTCGTCCCCTCCCTCCCCTCCCCTCTCCTTCGCTCCCTTTCCCTCCCCTCCCCTCTCCTTCGCTCCCTTTCCCTCCCCTCCCCTCCCCTCCCCTCCCCTCCCTTCTCCACTCCCCTCCCCTCCCCTCTCCTCCCCTCCCCTCTCCTCCCCTCCCCTCCCTTCCCCTCCCCTCTCCTCCCCTCCACTCCCTCTCACTCCCCTCCCCTCCCCTTCCCTCCCCTCCCCTCCCTCCAGGTCCCCTTCACCACCATGCTAGCCTTGCTCACAATGTGGTTCGGTATATCATTTCCACTCGTGTTCATCGGTTTCTACTTTGGTTTCCGCAAGCAGCCGTATGACCACCCAGTGAGGACCAACCAGATACCACGACAGATCCCGGATCAAGTCTGGTACCTCACTCCAGTCTCCAGGTACACCTGCACAGTGTATGTGGGTAGAAAGGACAGTGTTGTCAACATTGTACGTATAGTATGTGTATGCTACGTAGTGTGCATGACAACTGTTACTATGTAAAGGGTAGTTTGTAGGAAATGCTGAAAACGACTGACCACAACAATCAGAGCAGGTGCTGTTGTCTTTTATGGAATTTATAAGTGCAGGAATGTTGTTGGACTTCTCCTTAGTTGTGTGGTACAGTTGTACACATTTCCGCTGTCAGGTGTAAGAAATTACGTGTTCACTCTACTGCACAGTGTACATACTTTATCACTAGTCGCTGCCTTCCTTCTGCCTGTTGTGTACTGTGTATGTGTGTGTATTAGCATCATTCACAGCAGTCTGTCCTCACTGAAGTAGATCTTACATGACTGCTTTGGCTAGCTACTAGCCCCTACTTTGTCACCACGTGTGGGGGCGGAAGACAAGTAGGGTCTTGCAGAATGTGTAAATTCCACACCTCGCGCTGACCAATGAGATTGCTACTGCTTCAGATCACAGCAGCAATTATGGAGACACCGGCGCTTATTGACCGAAGTAGAGACAGGGCGACAGTTGTATCCGTATGTTCGCTGCAGGCTGTGGAGCCTGCAGCATCAAGGAAAGCCTACGTGACGACGTTTCCCACCCTCTGGCCATCGTTTTCTCTCGTTACTGAGTATTATTCGTCGACGTGTTTGTAATTGACACTCTTGATAAACACCCGGTAGCGCATTGATTGCGAGGTGTGGAATTCACACATTCTGCTAGACCCTACCTTTCTTCCGCCCCACTCGCAATGGCAAAGTAGGGGCTAGTGGCTAGACTAGCTTTGATAGTACATACTGTACATCTTCTTCACCTCCTCCTGCCCAGTAGACAGTGTGGTTCACATGACTGAGTTGTAGTGTGTGTTGGAGGGATTCTATATTGAATGCCCTTGATGACTGTTAGACTAGTTAAATTGGAGAAGTGTTTGTTTCAATTGTCTAATACGTCTGATGCTCACAATTTACTTCTCCGTTTCGACCTGATGTAGCAATGAGCCTAGACAAGTTAGAAGTGATGGTTGTACACGTGTTCTCTTTTCTCCTTCCATAGCTCACTGCTGGCTGGCATTCTCCCGTTTGGCGCTGTTTTTGTGGAGCTCTTCTTCATCTTGTCTGTAAGTGGCAACTGCTTATGCCCATACGCACACACCTATTTGTCACTATGTGCCATGCCCCCCCCCCCCCCCAGGCCATCTGGGAGAACCAGTTCTACTACCTGTTTGGCTTCCTCTTCCTGGTGTTTGTCATCCTCATCATTGCCTGCTCTGAGGTGGCCATTGTCATGGTGTACTTCCAGCTCTGTGGAGAGGTGCGGGCTGTAAACTGGCACTGTACATACACACACACACACACACACACACACACACACACACACACACACACACACACACACACACACACACACACACACACACACACACACACACACACACGCACACACACACACACACACACACACTGTTGAGCAAGTGTCCCATCCCTTTTGTCCTCTGTTCTCCTGTATCAGCTGCATTTGTACAGTACGTACATGTATGTATGTATACAGTGTTTTTAACCATACTTTGTTCACTTTACCCCTCCTCCCTTTCCCTCCCCTCCACTCCCCTCCCTCCCCTCCACTCCCCTCCCCTCCCCTCCCCTCCCGTCTCCTCCACTCCTCTCCTCTCCCCTTCCCTTCCCTCCCCTCCACTCCCCTCCCTCCCCTTCCCTCCCCTCCCCTCCACTCCCCTCCCTCCCCTTCCCTCACCTCCCCTCCACTCCCCAGAACTATCACTGGTGGTGGAAGTCCTTCTTCCTCTCTGGGTCATGTGCCTACTATGTCCTCGGGTACTCTGTGATCTATTACATGACTAAGGTGGGTGGGTGGAGTCAGGGGGCGGGTCTGTAAATGTGATTGGAGTGTGAGGTGCTATCAGGTACACTCAAAGTGAAAGTGTAGTAGCTCGTGTGATTAGACCATGAATGATGGGCATTGGCTTAGTTTTTGGACAGTGTGTGTGTTTGTGTCTGTGTGTGTACTGTATGTGCGTGCGTGTGCACATGCGTGTGGTGTCTTTTGTGTTTACACATCCTTGTGTTAGTGTTTGCACTTGCATGTGTGTGTAGTGTGTATGCACCCATACATGTATGTATATACCCCTCCCCTCCCCTCCCCCTCCCCTTCCCTCCCCTCCCCTTTCCCTCCCCTCCCTTCCCCTCCCCCCCTCCCCTGCCTGCCCCTCCCTCTCCCCTCTCGTCCCCTCCCCTGCCTGCCCCTCCCTCTCCCCTCCCATCCCCTCCCTTCCCCTGCCTGCCCCTCCCTCTCCCCTATACGCAGTTGGAAATTGAAAACTTCATCCCAACTCTCCTCTACTTTGGTTACACTAGCATAATGGTGTTTGGATTCTGGCTTCTCACGGGATCCATCGGCTTTTACGCCACTTACTTCTTCATCCGTAAAATATATGCGGCAGTCAAGCAGGACTGATACACACACACACACACACACACACACACACACACACACACACACACACACACACACTCACTCGGACAGTGCGAACAAGTACAGTAACTTAATTGTCTTTTCCGCTATTTCCAGCCTGTATGACTGATGGTGCATTTTAGGGTTATTTCTCACATGCTGTCATCAGTCGCTATACACACAATTGTGGTTGTACTGTCTGTTACCTGTTATAGTAGCACAATTCATTATAATATAATGCTTGTTATTACTAGGGTTCAATTTATATTGTTGAAGGCTATAATATTGTACAAGCTATATATCATATCAAATGAAGTGTAATGCTGTTTTAATAATTGATAGCTTCTGCTTGTATCCATTCATATAAGTTCTAAGTATTATAATATTGTACAGTACTAATTAACCATGCATCATATTTGACACCATCTGAATGCATATGTACGTATGTATACATAATAATTGTATTATATGTAACGTAACGCTAAACATACATATGTGCCTGTATAGAAGTTGGCAGGTTGTTATGGGTATTTTGTGAAGTTTCAAGTAAATGTTAATCATCACATGCCCACGATTGCAACACATTGCTCAATTAACTTTGATTGCCAGAGGCTTCATAAATAACTGTTGGGTGTCTAGAAATATAAAAGCCAAAAAAATACCTTAACCTGCAATAATATAATATTATTATTGTAACTGCAGTGACCACATCATGCTCGATTAAATTAGTCTTCCACAGCCAGACTGCTTTCTAGGGTTAGGGAAGTACAATTAGCTATTTACTGTTCTTGAACCTCTCCAAGATCCTCCTAGAGGCACGAACACCGAGTGCCACTGCAGTGAGGGTTGGGTTACAGGCATTTCTGGTCTCCATTACTCCGCATGAGCCAATGAAGAGGTTCTCCACTCCCCACACCTTGCAGTCTGTGTCGACCACGCTGGTCCCATCGTCACTTGCCCCCATACGAGTAGTGCCCTGAACGCATGGAAGATGATAGGTCTGGTGAATGGTACAGGATTAGTTGGGCTTGCCAGACTGTCCCATGCTGGGTACAAGAGTCAGGCGTTAAGATGGGATGATCTAGCAAGCTAGAACTCGGCAAAGAATCAATTGACAGTTTAGTACATTTTGCACAATTAGTATGGTTGCTTCTCTGTCTGCGTGTGTACACAATGTGTGTGTGTGTGTGTGTGTGTGTGTGTGTGTGTGTGTGTGTGTGTGTGTGTGTGTGTGTGTGTGTGTGTGTGTGTTTGTATGTGTGTGTGTCTGTGTGTGTGTGTGTCTATGTGTGTACAAAAGACCATTATAGAACACACTCCCACATAATAATAATAATAGCTGATAATAATAATACTGTCCCTACAGTAGTCACACAGAAGGAGTACTCACTGTAATGTGATGAGCAGTTCCAGGGGGTAACACCTTTGGCTCTCTCCCCGGGAGGTACTTCCCCAGAACACCAGCACACTTACACATGTCGTCCATCATCAGCCGCAATCTTTTGGAGTCATCTTCAGCCAAAGAGTAGTGAAAGGTTGGTTGAGGCATCCCAAAGAGATCTGTGTTAGTGGGGTCATCACTGAATGTCACACAGTTCTCGTAGCGTGGCTCTATCATCCCAAACCAGCGCAGGTCTACAATCAGTCGACTGTCAGTGGCTGAGGGGACTTCACCATAGGAGTACATGTCACGAACGAGGCTATTCCATGGACGTGACTCAGATGGTGGGATCACACACTGCAAAAAGTGTGCAAGAAAAAGTAATATACACTGGGTTTTGTACAAGAATGTTAGTACGTACATCGAGGGAGGAGGTAAATTTGCTGCAATGCAAGTTATATACGAGTAAATTGCATCAAAGCCAGCCTCCAATCAAAAAACCTAAAGCATTTAAAAAGGTGTATGTGCTGATGCCATTAACACATCAAGAACCTCCTGGGATTACATTATACTGTTGTTCAAACACTATTCGCTGCATATAATTACATGCACGTATATTATGTGGGTGAGACCATGTGGTGTGGAGAGTCTAGCACTCTGGACGATATTATCACACACACACGCACGCACACACACACGCACACACACACACACACAGACAGACAGACACACACACACGTACGGATGCATACACACACACACAGTTACCTGAGGAGGGGGATCATCTAGTGGAATGGGAATCGGGTCATCTGGATGGTCCTTCAAGTGCTGTCCTACCGGCTCGGGATACTGCTCCTTGATGTGATGGAGAATGGCTGGGGACAGGACAACTTGGCAATTTGCCATTGGATGGTCGGATAGGTAGTGGCCCAGGGCTCTTGGGCGTATACCTGAATTGTGCATAATCTGTGGAGTGTGTATGGCTCCAGCTGCAAGCACAAAGACCTTGGCTCTAATGTTGACTGTCACCCCTTTCACCAAGTCCAGGATGACAGCATGGGACACACTGCCCCTGTCTTCAGCTAACACTAACCGTTGACATAGCCACTGCGACTATAAGCCACAATCCACCAGAAGGGATCAAGGAGAGAGAGAGAAAGGGGAGAGAGAGTCACACTCAGTATCACCTGTTCTACATTCTAAGAACCACAAACAGTGCACTAGAGGTTCATTAATGTTTCCTGAAAGCGCGGTAATCAAATAGCATTTTGCATATTGAGTTGTGGGCTCAAACAAACTATTCACTACAAAATTTAATATGCAGTAGCTTAGCTTGTGGTTAGGACATTCACTCTAAGTTCACAAGTTGTGAGTTCACTCTGGTAAAATGTGCATTCTCTATAGAGCGTGTAGTGAGGATAGTGCCTGCCAGGAAATACAGCTCCAGCCATGCATGAATTCACTAGTTTGCTGATTAAGCCAATAGCTCTAAAGGTCATGGCGACTCTAGTAGGCTGACCCAGCCTCACCCCTTACACATGACCACTATCACACCTCACTCACATGCACAGGTTTTCTAATTGACCACTAACATCAATTGAGGGCAGAACCACATGATAACAGTCAACCCAAGTCACTTTCAATTTCACCTTATATAGAGTAGGGCAGGAAGCCATATATATGCACAATCACCTCATGTAGTGCTGCCACGTACTATACATAATTATAGGCAAATATACATATTGTATTACATAAGTATGTATATGTATGCCTACTTCCACAATGCAGCTCTTCTAAACTTACCTCTAGTCGGAACACAGTCTGACTGCTGTCACTCAGCATTTCCATTAACTTTTCACCGAGAATAACATCAACTCCAGTCCATTGTATGTCACTAGGACAGTGAGGGTCGCGCTGTCCTGCATAGGGCACTTTCTGAACAGTGAAATTCTCGGAAGTGTCTGAGTATGCTTTCAGGACCGTATCTTCTACTACAGAGTGCCGAATGGAGAAATCAAACAGCCAGGTGTTTGCATTCAGGAGGCACTCTGCTTCACTGTACAGCTCCTCCCACTCCTCACTGGGGATAAGGGGGGACCGCTCCAGTGTGGGGTGCTGCCTGAGTGTGGTGGCAGTCCAGTAAGCACCCATCCCTCCAACATTGTACGCAGCCACGGCAGCTGGCATGTTCTCCTCTGGGGACTGCTCTGGGTTCACACAGGTCTGCATGTATCTGCAGAGATTGACGCTTAATGTTGAATACAGGTAGGCACACATATGAATAAAGTATACATTTATACATACATAAAATACATGTTGGTAGAGAATGACTGTAGCACACAGTTGAATTCACATATGTAACTCGTGCATGCAGGAACAAAAGCATCAGAGAAAGCCATTAATGACCAAATGTGAGTGCGTTTGTTAGTGAAGGAGTGAAAATGGAGTCTGGAAACCATCAAAAATACTCAATGCTAGCTACACATCTTCATGTACATACTTGGCTATGAACGCAATACACAATGAAGTACGTACTATTAAACTCTGGAATATAAGAGAATTCGCTGCTACGTACGTATTACACACACACACCATCTCACGCATGCACACACACACACACACACACACACACACACACGCACGCACACGCGCGCGCTCACACACAGTTATGTACCATAGACACATAGTACTCGCGCATACGTACGTACGTACGGACGTACAAATCATCGCCGGCCCCGTCGGCTCACCTTTTGTACGGCGCACTGTTTGCAGGCGCGGGTTCGTGCTGCTGGCCATTTGCACCGTTTTCCGCTCTCTTCTCTTTGGGAGCTACAGGCACTGAGAGGCGGGTATGACCTCGATCGATTACCTCTGCAAATCCGAGTCTGTCCTTCCGGTAGAGAAAGGACTTCTTAAGGTGTTCTGGACGCTTGGAGAGCTGAGGACCCGCGTCGATCATCAGAATGGAGCACCCTCCCTCGGATAGCTTCCTCGCGAAGGTGGCCCCAATCGGTCCGGTGCCTACCACCAAGGCGTCCACTTCCATGTCTTATCCTCTAGGTCAAATGACGTGTCGGCGCAGTGCACTGTGCATCACGTGACAATGACGTCATACCAATGTCAAAATCGCACTAAAAATCAATGAATGACTGACAATGCTTGCAATGATGTCTGCAGCTGCCTTTACAGCAGTGATGGCTCCGCTGATAGAGACGATAAGGCAGATTTAATGCTGCACACGTAAAGAAGAAAGGAAGAACAGCAGAAGGTGAAGCT
Source organism: Ianthella basta (assembly GCA_964019415.1). Lineage (NCBI taxonomy): Eukaryota > Metazoa > Porifera > Demospongiae > Verongiida > Ianthellidae > Ianthella > Ianthella basta. Next base: position 10,164,946 of record OZ025871.1, on the reverse strand, counting down.
GAATGTGATGATGAATGATCGTACAGCAGAAAAAGTTATAAAGAACAAAATGAAGTCAGATTACCTCTCTAATAAGGACAATGTTGACTGCACGTACAAGTCACAGTTACACAGCTACCTCCGAAATGAGGACACTTCCCTAATCCGGACTCTTGGGCCTGCCCCCAAACTATCCCAAACGATGTCCGGAATAGAGAAGTGTCACAGCATTCCCCTTCCCTCCCCTCCCCTCCCCCTCCCCTCCCCTCCCCTCCCCTCCCCCCTCCCCCTCCCTTCCCCTTCCCTCCCCTCCCCCCTCCCCTCCCCTCCCCCTTCCCCCTCCTGCCTTACAATGAGTTTAAACGTACATTGACTGCATTTCGTTAGAGGCTGATGCCTCCCTCTTCTGAAGTGCATACTTCACACCATACTCTTCAAGTTTGTTCTGTCGTGTGACATAGTCTGTGCAGTGAGGGAGGGCATAAGGAGAGGGGGTGGCATAATGAATGGTTGGCATATCTAAGGTACTCATGGCAGCACAACTTTCACGTATAAAGAATACACACACTATTTTACAAAATGAATGCACATACACACAAACACACTCGCACACATGTACGCACACACAGCATCACACACACACATACACGTGTGCGCACACACACACACACACACACACACATACACACACACACACACACACACACACACA